>JANHAO010004446.1:0-24181 GCA_026873985.1 Saraca asoca | reverse complement strand
TTGTGTAGACATTCAAAGGTTATATCCCACCTCTTTCAACTTCTTTCCCAAAATAGAAATGACGAGGAAAAATCATGCTAAGGGCCATGAAGGATTCTTCTTAGCTCACCTATCTAATCAATTTGAGAATATTGTTGTTTGAATTAAATAGAAAACTATGAAACCTTAATCAATTATACATTATTTGATCTTATTTATTTAGACATAAAATGATAAATCATAACTCATTATAAAATTTATAAATAATTCTACGTTAAATTGAGTAATACTTGAAAAATATATAATAACTAAGCTTAGAGTTATTGTTTGAATTATATCTAAGATATTTAAGGGATATTTAAAACATGGTTACTTATGCAGAATTCATCATCCAAAATTCCTTTATTTTCTTAGAGCACATTTATAATACATACTTTATTTTTTTATTTTGCTAATAAGAACATATTTATTCATCCACTGAAAAAAAAGTTGTAATAAAGTACGAAAGATTTTATATTTAGAGAAATTCGAGACCTATGACCCAAATCACTTCTAATTATTTAACTCATCCATTTTGTAGTTTCATTATAATTCTTAGATCATTAAAGCAGTTCAACATTATTAAAAAATAAAAAAAACTTTTAAATTGAATAAAAAATTTATAACATTACTCAAGTACATTCAGAAATTTCTAATAAAACATCCCAAAGAACTTTATAATCATTTTCATTTTGAATATCCCAGTCTTAAAAATTATGTGAAACCAAAAAAGTTTTATGAATTACTAATAATTCTGCCGCTATAGTTGATGCACATCCAACATTGTCGTACTGTGGCTCAATAACCTCTCCCTCTGACATTCTGGCCGAATGCTGCCATAGAAGCAGATCTATTTATCCATCTAGCATCAACATTAAACTTTAAGTTGTTATAAGGAGGTGGGCTCCAATGATTTCAGCCCAAAGCTCCAGTTGATGCCAGTCCATGCACCATACCTAAACTCAGCATTTCATTCCTCACTCTCTCCCTTTCCTCATGAATTTTATCCTCAATTTTCTAGCAAAGCCGTTGATAGCTTCCTGATCTACCTGGCACCTTTCATGAACTACCTTGTCGCTTACTTTGTAAAAGCAATGGTTTCTCTTCTCATCTCAGCATCACCAGATCCATACAGTCTCGATCTCCACAAATCACAGCCTCCAGAAACCTTAACGGCGAACATAAGTTCAATGCTACAATATTGATGCTTCAAAACCTAAACCAGAGATGCGGCATGACTTTGCAACCCTCAAGGAGATGGATTTCAATTTCTGGAGCAAAATCTCAAACAAGGCACAACGAATTACCAATTCCTGCCAGAGAACCCATTCTAGAAATGTGACCACATTCTGGAATTTTTAGACGATGCTATTGAATTCCCTTGTTGATTTTAATGATATGTTGATGTTGTGACCGTATGCCCTGTGCTAAGACTTTTATAAGTTGATATTTTTGTAAATGCCCAGGAAGAATTTAAAGTCCAGACTAAGAATCATTTTTCTTCCAGCCATTATGTGTAAGTAAAGAATATAATTGGCATCCTCAAATGCAAATAAATCTCGAATCAAAGATTGATTCCATGACCTTTGATTAGAATCGATTAGCTTTGAAACCTTTAGGCTATAATTCACTATCAAACCAACTTTAAATTTAGGTACGAAAACTTCACAATTAGGGACCCATCTATCACTGAATGCCTTAGCTAAGGTACCGGACCCAATTATCCAACAAAAATTTTCCTTAATTAATTGTTTGACCTCCTAAATCCCATGCCATGCCCAAGAACCTTTAGAGTAATCATCATCCAGAAGATTTTGATTTCTAAGATATATTGGACAATGAATTCTGCATAAATGACCTTGTTTTTGGGGGGTAGTACCTACTTTCTTCTCTTTTGGCCTCCATCAAAAACTCCTATGAAGTGTATCTAATTTGGTGCATACTTCCTATGGCACCTTCAATGTAGACATTGTGTAGACAGGCAATTGCTGGAGAGCTGATTTAATCATTGTGTATCTACCAACCCAAAAAAGAGCATTCTTCCTCCAACCTATTAACTGAGTTTGAACTTTGTCTATTAAATATTGAAAATCCATATTGCTAACTCTAGAAAGGAATAGAGGGATGCCTAGATACTTAGCACAATTCTTTTGGGCCCTAGTATGCATAAAGTCCCTCAAGCCTCTCCTAGTAGCCCTTTGGATATTTTTTGAGAAAAAAGGGCCTGATTTTGCATTGTTTATCTTTTATCCTTACCAACTTTCATATGTTTAAAACCTTCCACAATTGTATAACTTCATTCACATTAGATCTAAGGAAAATAATAATATCATCTGTAAACATCAAATGAGAGATAGAAGGGCTATCTCTAGGCAATTTGAGTCCATGGATCAAACCATCTTGTTTAACTTTAACAATAAGTGAGAAAGTACTTCTAAACATAGTATGCACAAGTAAGGTGAAAGAGGGGCACCTTTCCTTAAACCTTTTTGTGGATGAAAAATACATGAACGCTTCCATTAATAAGCACCCTAAAAGACATAGTTGTTATACACTATTCAATCCATCTCACAAAAGTGGGACTCAGTCCAAATAACTCCAAAACCTTTATAATGAACCTCCATTCCACCTAATCATATGCTTTCTACATTTCAAGTTTCAATCCCATCAAACGCCCATGGCCTATCTCTTTTGCAAATGTATGAACCATGCCCTGAGCTAGTAAACCATTTTCAACAATCCATCTTCCTAGTACAATTGCTGACTGAACTGGGGCTATTAGTGCATGCAACACTTTTCTCATCCAATTGGCAATTATTTTAGAGATTAGCTTATAAATCAGATTACATAGGTTGATTAGCTTAAAATCACCAAATTGATGAGCTCTAACCACCTTAGGCACTAACACTATGAATGTTGCATTAAGATTTTTAAGGAGATATCCAAAAAAAAAAAAAAATTCTGAATTGTAAGAACCACTTACATTCCCACAATGTCCCAACATTTCTTAAAAAAGAGAGCCATAAATCCATTATGACCAAGAAACTTAAAGTCCGGCATCTGAGATAAGGTTTCCCAAATCTTTTTTTCTATACAAATAACACACATCTTGGTTAGAATAGGCATATGATCAGACATTCCAATTAATAAATGGGAAATAGTAGCTTTCAGGTAATGTAATCCCCATAAATTATTACAAACTGCTCTATCCAATCTTTCTCTAATTGAATGAGATCTACATCTACCATTGTTTCAAGTGTGAGCATTGCCATGAAAATTTAATTCGACACCACCAAACTGATGCATAAAACCAGCAAAAGCTGCACCATTAGAATTTCCTTCTGCTTGATCCCCAATTTTATCATTGGCATACAACAGGGCATAGAAATCCCCCAATATTATGCAAGGGTCGACCATAGAATCTTGGATTTCATACAATTGGTCTCAAAGTGAATGTCTATCAGAGTAATGAAGAGCCATAAGTCCTTGTAAGAAACCACTTTTGACAACAACCCTTATGTTTTTTGAAAAAGTGAATCAATCTTTCGAAACTAGTTATTATTTTTAAGTCTAAATTAGAAACCCAAAAACAGCTAAGCCACCTCTTCTTCCATTAGTAGGTATTACATAAAACTGATTGAACTAAATTTCATTTGCCACTTCCAAAATTTTTTCAAAAGATGTCTTAGTTTTGCAAAGGAAAATGCAATCATATCTATGAGACCGTATAAGAGCTTTAATAGCCTGACCTATCGAGGAATGGTTAATGCCTTGACAGTTCAAAGCAAAGGACTTCATGGCAACTTTGGGGGCATGATAAGACCCATCTCCTTGGCCTCAGATGCACTTCCAATCACTGGTTCCATATTTCCTACAATGATTCTTCCAGTTTGATATGTTAACATACCTTCTGGTGATATGATTTTGTGGGAATGAACCTTCAAAAAATTGAGTACAATCTTTTGAAATACTCAAAGTCATTCTGGGTTTCCAATTTAGTAAGCTTTGGTTATTCACCATCCTTATCCCTTCTTTCCAACTTGCGTGGTTGTGACTCAGAAGAAGACAATCCTTCTAAATCCTTACTCTGCCCCTGTGAATCTGTAAGTTGCATAATGAACATTGACATTTGGATGCTGCCGTAGTTACCATAACAGTTGTCTGGTCCTTAGTCTTAGAAGGTCTTGAATTTCCTTGATGAAAACTAGCATGTATAAATATATCAGAGACCTAGTTCACTCTATGATTGTTTATAGAGTAGTTAACTTCAGAACTGCTATGGTTCTTTATAGACCTAGTTCAGTCAATGACTTGGACAATGGAACACTGGCAATAAGCAAACAGAGCATGGAGGCTACTGGTGACCCTCAGAAGCGAGGTAACTACTTCTATTATGATTCCCCACATTATGAAGATACTTGGAGTTTGGTTACCAGTTTCGGTTCCACCTAGGTTGGAAGGTGATCATGAAGAGTGAGGAAGGGGTTTTCACTCAAATGTTGGCTATTTTCCTGAGGGTGAGATGGGATAGAATCAATAACTTGGAGATGAAAAGGAAATAACCATGTGGGATGTGTTAGTACAAATGCTACTTGTAGCTTGGAGAAAAATTACTTCTATTGCTTCAAGACATATTAATAAATGCGCTATTTCATGCATATCAAGTAATGTACTTGAATAGGCTTGGAGAGAGATGGCACAAGCACTTACAGAGGCTAACTTTGGTAAAGTGAACGAATTGGTTGAAACAGAGCCTCCAAAATGGTTGGCTGATAGTGCTGCTTCTTCTTGTATGCTTTGTGGCATGCGGTTTCATCCAATCATGTGTTCCCGTCATCACTACTGGTTTTGTGGAGGAATATTTAGTGGTGAATGCTCCAGAGGGAGGAGCTTATTGAAAGAAAAGTTTCAAGTTTCTGATCCCCAACGAGTGTGATGTATGCTGTGTTCAACTTGAGTCTGTACAACCATATTTAATGGATCAAGTAACTAATGCTGCTCAATTGCCTACCAGTGACATGACAGACCTCAGCACATTGAGATCATGGATTAATTTCCCTTGGGGGCAGTCTATGGGGTATGAAATTTATAAGGCAACTAACTCTATGAAGGCTTATAATAAGGTAAGAGTTCAGTTTAAAGAATTTCACTTAACTTTAATTGCCCAAACTTCTTATAGAAACCCATTGAGACTCATTCTAAATTTCTGATGATTTTGTGGATGCATCAATAGCTCACTTTTACCTTTCCCTGATGCTGGTATTTGACTAGAAAAGCTTTAAATTGAATAGTGGGTTACTTTGTCAAATTTCTTGGGAGGCATGTTGAAATGATTACTTATTTAAGGCTCCAGTTTGCTTTTGTTGTAAATTAATTATAGCACTAGTGTGATGCTGATCTCATTATGTTGCTTGATTCCATCTATATGTGTATCTTAGTCCCAATGACTATGTGTATCCTCAAGTTGAAATTGGACTGGGGCTTGATCATGACAGGAAACACATTAAGTGAACTATTTATAATAATGGACAAATAATTTCTTTGGGTGTAATACTGATGTCACTTTTTGAAAAGTCTACACAAACTATTCTGAATTGGATTTACTTCTTCAAATTTCATATTTGCAGGTTGGTTCTTTGAAGCCTGAGAAGTCAATCCCAGATGCCATTCTGAGGCAAGCAAAAGGCCTAGCAATTATTACTGTTGTGAAAGTAGGAATTGTGGTTACCTATAATATTGAAACAGGACTTGTGGTTGCACGTAGGGAAGATGGTTCATGGTCTCCGCTGTCTGCCATTTCCACATTTGGTGTGGGGTGGGGAGCTCAGGTGAAGTAATCAAGCTGTAACAGTGGGTGGCTACATCCCCTAGTAGAAAATTAAATGACTTTGCTTATGAGTATGGATCTGTAGCCAAGGATAATTTTCTTTCTCTAAATGAGATATATGCGACAACTACCGTTTCCAAATTCTACTTCAAGAGGACGATCACTTCAAGTTTGGAAGACTTAATATTCCTAGACTATGATGACAATAATTTTGATTTTCTTGAAAGATAATTGATGATGAGTTGAATGGAAAATGTTGCGACTGCTTACACTATTGCTAAGATGCTGTATGAATCTTCATTTTCTTGTTAGTCAATTGCAAAACTTTACTGAGCCTTGATTCAAACTTCCTACACCATAATGTCTGCTGCCTGTCTTTAGGCATTACTGATTTCCCTTCTTTTTTTTTTTCCTATTTTTCATTTTTCCTGTATTCAGAATTGTCAAAACTTTCATTTTCTCATTATAGACTGGAGGAGAATTGGCAGACTTTATTATTGTTCTGATGGCAAATGAGGATGTCAAGACATGCTCCTTATCAACAGACTTAATATATGTTCTTGTTCTCTAATGTTCCATTGTTATTGTTCCCCTTCACTCCAAAGTTTTTTTGTGCTTGACAATGTCAGTATATTCCACTTTTAAATTGGACACCATAGAAGGATGGACAGCGACTTGACTGTACCATATCAACGAGACACATGGTAAACTGAAACTGAAAATTCTAAATTGAACTTCCTTACTCGTGAACGTCATGCCAAGATAGTGTGCTGTTAATAATATTGCTCATTTATAATATATGCCTCTCATTGGTTGAGTAAGGTATAGATGACATGGACATCTTTGTTTCTTTGTACTTGTTTTCTTTATCTGAGAGGATACATGCTTCCAATCTTGTTGAGACTTTTTCTGTAACTGATCTTAATGTGCTTGTCACTTGTCCTGATTGAACTGCACTTTTATAAGATATTCCGGCAGTCTACCTTGGAGTTTCAAGAATGTTTATTAGTATAACAAAACTTTTAACATGAGCTTAATTAGTAAGCTGTATTTACTTTTGAATCTGTTAATGGTGTATAGTATGGCAATTCTAAGTGTTAGGGTTTTTCATTTTATTCTTGGGGAGGGCTCGATTAACTCCTTTGAGGTCAAACTTTTGCCACTATAATACCTGCAGGTGCATTTGTTGGATGTACACTCGAGGGTAGCATTGTCACCACTCGTGCACAAGAAAATTCGCATTTTTATGGCCGCCAGTCCATTACTGCGACAGATATACTTCGTGGTTCGTTACCTAGGCCGCCTGCTGCTGGCATCCTCTACCGTGCTCTTTCAGATCTGTATCAGAAGATTGATAGTTAGTTGAATGGTTCATGTTGAACCTTGCATTACGGCCACTTTCTATTTGTGGGAATGATCTAAAAGGAATTATTGAATGATCATCATGTACACAGAAATTATTAAGTTCTTTGCTACCATTCTTTATCAATGTAAAGTTGCTCAAGTAGTGTTTAAGATCACCTTTGCATAGTACAAGAGAAAAAGATTTAGTTGTGGGAAATGATGATAGAATTACGCTCTCCGGGTCATCTACCATGTACATGTTTGTACATTAAATCTGTATTGAATTTAACAATTGAACATTTATGTCCTCAATGAAAGTTCATGGAATTTGACTAATCTCTGAAAGTTCTCCTTTAAAGGCGAGTTTTATTTCTTCTCATACACCCATACGCATTTATGGAAGGAAATCAATTGAAATGAAGTTCAAGTATCTTTAACTTCCACTAATTTTTAGTCATTGAACTTCATTTTATCTGAAAATGTTCTTGTTTGGACATGGGTCGGAAGAACTTTAGTATAAAGCGTGTGTTATTAGTTTTAGGATCAATGCCTCGGAGGGAGAAAGTCGGTGCAGGAACTGCGTGAAATTCTGTTCTGGTACGTACTTCTAAGGTTTGGGGTATGTTTAGATATTCCTTGCAAACTTGCTATTGGTGAATGAAGATAATAATTGCATTTTATTGTGTTGCTTTTTTTTCCCTAAAAATTCAATCAATGTACGGAAATATGAATAAAGGGATGAATTCCTGAAGTATTTGAATCACTGTAGCTGTGGTTGCTACATCTGACCCTTCAACTACATGAATCTTCTGAATTCTTATGGATCTCACGTGACTCAAAAGCCAAAAACAGTGTTACAACTGCGATCACTGCACTGGACCACCAAAATAAAAATATGCGAGTTCATGAAAGTTAAATTGTAGAGTTGAGAAAAAAAAAAAAAATAGTGGGGGTGGGAGTGGGGGCGGTTGATTTATTACTTTCCACTTCGTAAACAAACTTATCAAGTAGTTGCAAAACAAAGCACCAAAAAAAAAAAAAACACAGCTTAGCTATCCCTAAATAAATTAACACATCTTTATAGATTACCATATACTAGCTAGTATTCTCTTTTATTGGAAGGGACACAAAAGAATCACATACACAGAGGAGGAACAACACACTTTCCTTTTCTAGGTACCACCATAAAAATATGCCATATATTTCCTTCCAAATAAGTTGCATCAACCTGCACGAAGGTCAAAAACTCTTTCTGTGTCCCTCATATTAAATACTTAGTATCGTTTATTAAATAATTTACAGAATTTGAATAGGCAGTCCAATAAATAAATGAAGTCAGTCAAATTTAATAATAGAATCAAATAGAGTGGAATCAAGTTTTGATTGTTTTAAACATATTTCAATTGAAAGAGAACGATGATTAAACTTGAAATAGTACAAAAATTTTAGCTTGAGCTCAGCTTGACAGAAAAGATTATGGAACTCGTAGCTCAACTTGAATCGTCCCAGAGAAAATTATTGAAGAATTGGCAAATTAAAAACTTGGTTTGATGTCAACAATTAGGTAATTACAGAAGTCTGAATTTCGAATAACAACTTAAAGCTTAATACATAATAGAATGTTTAAAACGCGTGCAATTGTAATTTTTCATAGAATATATAATTAATTATAGGCAAAAATATACTTTATTCATTTGTATTATGATTCTATTTTTAATTTATCCCCCTATAGTTTAAAATGTTGTAAAAAGGCTGTCTATAATTTGCACTATTAATACTTAGATCACATGTGTTCATTTCCCATCTAAATCTGACGTATTTTATTACATACTAGCCATATACTTTTTAATTTGATCTTGATTGTAATCCAATCTTTCCTAATTTTTTTTTTATCTAAATCAGAAACTTTGAAGAAAATTTACCTTTGATTCTTAGGATTTTAGATTTAGGCAAAGAGGAAATTGGGAAAGGATGAGGGTGTAATCATGATCAAATTAGAGCTAATTAGAGAGCACATAATTGACATGCGATAAAATCCATTAGATTTGAAAAAAAAAATTAGTACAAGTAGATAAAGTATTAATAGTGCAAATCCACTACAAGAAAAAAAAAACTTAAAATAGTGGTGGTTACATAATGACTATAACGACAGTTTAAACTGTTATCTAGTACAATAACGACAGTTATGAGAACTATCAAAAAACATGGTGTTAGGTTAACATTAGCGACAGTTATGTGCAACTGCTGGAATCATACATTTAGCATTGCAATTTAAATTGGTGGGGGTTGTGAAACCACCACTATTATTTTTAAAAATTTTGCAATTGCAATTTAAATTAGCAAGGTTTATGTAACCACCGCTATCATTTTTAAAAATTTTTGCTGCCGTTGCTGGTGGTTACATACCAACTGCTAAATTTTTTATACTTTTTAAAAAAATTCAAGCCATTCATTCTATTTATTGTATTAATTAATGACTTAATTATCCCTAAAAAATAAAAATGCAAACTCATAATATAAAATGAAATCAATATAATAATAAATCCATATAATTAAAAACACAAATTTGAACATATTTAAAAGCTTCAAGTGTAACTTGTCTCACATCACAAATTAAAGAAAATAAAATATTTATATGTACAACCAAAAGCCATAATATTAATTAACTTTTACATTCCATTCTAAAACTATTTAAAATAAGAAATATAATAGAACCTAAAAAGACCAAGTATGATCAGTGGTAAAAGTCTTGATTGCTCTCCCTTGGAGATCTTCTTGCATCTATGGATGAAAATTGATCTTCCAAATTAACTTCAACACCATTCTTAAAAAAAAATTAATCACAAAAATATTATTGCTCCAACAGATATTGCAAGTAGTATCATATAAATGAATATCATTATTTATTACCATAACAACTATATAAATTAATTTAAATTAGTCAGTTGCATAAAAAATGCAAGGTGCATGATAGAAACAGCTTTATAGTTTATAGTATAGATTTTGTACATTCAACAACCTAGCTTTAAGCTGGCCTCAGAGAACATCTCAGGTTAATAACAAATGTTAAAGTCTTGAATTCTTCAAGAGGTCAATAAATTGGTCATGCTTCTCATGCCTATAACTTAGAAAAACACTAAATTCAGTGCTCTACCATATGCCTACCTTTGACATATTATTATATGTATTTATGTGTCCCCAAGTTTGCTGGCCTGCAATTTCTTATGCCTTCAATAGAATTAAAAAAGTCTATGCACTTTGTCTCACATGCAACACCATGCACTTGTTAAATTAAGAGTGTATAAGTTCTTTCAATTCATCATGTGCATAGCAACTTGCCACACCATCAATATTATAATGTACAATTTCTTTTGCAGAACAATTAGATAGTCAAGTTATGTCCAAAAGAATTATCTTAGGATGTATTCTCCTAGGTCAATGCCAAAGACTTCCGAAAGTAGTGAGTTAAAGATATCTCAATCCATAGCATGTTATTTCATATAAATGGTATCTGTGATACTTGCCCACAATTCATTAGCAAATATAGACAATGAAGCATTTTTCTGTGTAATAATGTTACTATATTGCTGGATTTATAATATGGAATTTATTAAATTAAGAGTAAACAATAATCAAGAGCAAGAACTGCCGAAAGAAAATCCAGTCAAGGTAAGGCATGCAACTAAATATATTGGAACAAGTCCAACACACAAGATAACAACCCTAATTGACAAATTTAACTCTTGGTTTCACAGTCCATAATTACTTCTAGCACATGTTTTGGGTTTATAAACATTGATATTCATTTCAATATAAAGGAATAAACATACTTGTCATATGGCAGATCAACACATTTCCAATCATGATGAATGCAACATTCCTCTTTAATTGTTCTCCATACTTAAGTCTGCTCTAGTGACTATTCATGATGTTCACAATTGTAACAATTAAAGGGCTAGTGACACATGGTTGGTCATTCGGTCTTATTCCATTTCATGAAATTTGTATACTTATTTGATGCAAACCCTTTACCCACTTGTTGAAACTTATATTTGATTTTTAAAAAGAAATTGAAATCAGCATAGTTAGCAACATTGAAACTTGACTGAATTCATATCCCTCAAGAATTTAGGATTTATAAATGAATTCATTCCAAATCTTGACTGAATTCATATGCCTCAAGAATTTAAGTCAATTTCATTCTTAATTTGTTATTTGAGAAGTCACACAAATGTAAACAAGACTTAGAAAACCAAATCAAAGTTGCTGAAGAGGAAAACATGAACCTTCGATGATCACAGATTAATTCTTTGCAACACTTTAAATCACAGATGAACAAAATTGAAACTAACACCATATTATAGGTGGATAAAGTATATTTTCCCCATAATGGCACAAATATTGTTATATATAATAAAAATTAAAAAAATTGATATTGGCTTATTTAGTTAAATAAACCAAGTTTCTTTTTTGAGATCAATATAAACAAGACACAAACCACATACTTTATCAAGTTTGTAGTTAATGAAACTATAAAGCGAAACTAATAAACTAGCATTACTCAGCAAGAAAATAATGCAAAAGGCACTACAAGAATTTTAAGAAATTCCAATGGAATAAATCCGTTGGAATTCCACCAAAATCTGTTGGAATCGACCATTCCAGCGGATTTTGGTCCATTGGAAAACTGTGCATTGGAATGGCAAATTCTAACGAATTTTCTATTCCAACAGAAATTCCAATGGGCAGAGCCCATTGGAATATTAAATCGAAAAATATGTCTAACGAGTTATTCAAACTGATTTTGTCCATTGGAATTAACCCAATATATTTTTTCCATTGGAAAATCGGTTGGAATATTCCAACGGAATTCCAACGAAAAAAATCCATTGGAAATTCCGTTGAAATATTCCAATGGATTTTGTCCGTTGGAATCCATTGGAATAATATTTTTTATTTTTAATAGTTTAAAAAATATTTCAACGGGTCAATATTCGTTGGAAGTTCCATTGGAAAAAAAATTTCAATCACTTTTTTGTTTTATATATTATCCAATTCAACAAAATAGCACATGGAACATAAAAAATCACTGTAAAAAATAAGTAATTTCCAATGTGAAAAAATGCATATAATAAATAATATAAAAAATATGAATGTAATAGTGTCAATAATAACAAGTAATGTAATATAACAACAATTAGTCATCCCCTAAGGCATCGTGAGTATTATTCGCCAACTACTCCTCATTCTCATTAATGGTAGGGGTTGGAACCGAAGGAGTTTGAGAGGAATGCGGGGGTACGGAAGTAAGCTGGCCAGTCATGGAATTGAACTATTACTTAAGTGCAGTCAACTCACTCATCACAAGAGAGATAGCCTGTTGAGACTCTGACACCTAGGCCTCTAACTATTTGATACGATCCTACAACTAAGAGTTACTCGAAGAGTCATGCTGGGTGGCAGATGTCTGTGACCCAGACGCGGACCCATGACTAGAGGATATATAGTGGGTCACCTCTGATCCAAAATCAAATCCCCTGCCCTTCTTATTTTTTCCACCAATAGCCTGAAAAAATAACAAAGACTCATCCACAGATGACCCTCTTGAGGCTGTCTGGGATTGCTCCTGTAATCTCTCAAAAGAGGCCTGCATATGATTTTCAAAGCAAAAGAAAATTAACAAAGTTTATTTTCAAAGAAAAATTATCAAATTAAATTATAACAAGAATCTAATTATTTATGTTTTAATTAGAAAAACTTACATAAGTCTGTGCAGCCCTCTCAGTTGACCACTGGTTTGTCTCTTGGTCATGGTTTAACTTTGCAAAAAGCTCCGGCATGGTAGGATCTCTCCCCAACTACAGTCCCTAAAACCATAGTAACAAACAAACAAACTCATGAACTATTTAGGGACATAAAAATAATAAGATAAGGAAAATCAGTTAGATAAAACAACTTACATATCATCGCCTATACTTAGAGATAGAAATGGAACCACCCTGGTTCAATCATCTACCTTCACTAATAGACCGGTTCTTTTTGTAATCGAGGGGGTGGTTTGGGATAGTCCATTGGGATATTTTGAAAGCTAGAACTTGAACTTTCATTTGAGTTATCCTCTGAACGTGAACAAGGTGGTGGAGGATCATTAGGATATCCCATTAAATTATTTTGAGGATCTGAACTCATTATGATATTTATTTGTGCAAAAGTCACAACTAATAATGAGATGGAGATTTTGGTAAGACAATACAATTTTGATCTATGCCTTTAAGGCTGCTTTTTTCCTTCTTTTATGGAAATAAAACAACCATGCCAACGTAATGTAGTGTATAACCTGCGTAAATTTTCAAGAGGAAGATTTTGTAATGTTGTATGTATATGTATTAGAAAATTACATGAACATGTTTTTAAAAATGTAGTGTATATTGGTAGGAACATTTAGTTCTTTGAAACATTAATTTGGCAAAAGTTTCAATCATGGTTTCTTGTGAAATTACTGATGAAATAATAGGATAAATTGAAATAGCCAAATCAACAAATCTAATGAATCATGTTACACTACATTAGATTTATACATATAAATTTAATTAGTAGTAATGAAATTGTACCTGACATTATATGAGAATCTATAATAGCAAAGTACTCCTTAGCAAGTTTACTCTTTATAACCCAAGTAGAGAGGAGAGAGAAAAAACTATATCTGATGTCTCAATAGGGCAACTACAACTCTATTAGGATATAAGTAGGGACCTGCCTTGTTGTAACTCTATTGGGCGAACTAACCCATTATTATTGGCCAAGCGATAAGGTTCACACCACTAAAATCTATCAATGGCCTAGGTGTCATTACAAGTCTGATAATTAAATCACATAATTAATTGACCCATAATAATTTAGTTGTTGTGATATTCATTCAATCCAATATAGATGATTTATTAAATTATGGTAGTCCACATAGGAAAATTCCAACAATCTCCCACTTGGATAATATAGTTTAATAAATGAGAATTTGGATTATAATATGTGGTTACAACAATGAATGTCAACAAAAACAACAATGATACCATTATAACTATAGGTCAAGCATAAGTACCCAATAATGCATATTATCATATCCAATAGAAATCACAATATCATACATATAATGAATACTTATATTCCAACAACCAGAACATAATATGGAATGTGTGATAAACCAAACATATATATCAAAATGTGATCATATGTTTATCTTTACAAAATAGTCTATGCAACTACCCAAAATGCCAAATGAGAATTAATATTCTTAACACGGTAGTGAGATAGGGTCTAAATGTCTCCAATAACATGTCATAATAAGATAATATGCAGAAAAATAATATATGACAAAACATAAATATTTCATTGTGAGTATTTCACTAATCTCGAGATAATAATGTTTCGATTAGAAACATGAAACTCCCACTAACCTTGAATACCAAAAGGCTTAGCTAAATTCATTTTAGTCACTTGTTTCCAAGCAATTTTTTACACCTAAGCCTTTGGTTAGTGGATCCACAAGCATACGATCCATGGCAACATGTATAATACTTGGGTATCATTACTCTTTAACAAATTGATACTTAACATTAAAATACTTGTATGGACAGTACTTTCATTATTATTTTGAGAGAAGTTCACTATAACAGCACTATCACAACATATAGTTAAGGTCCTAGATATGATCTTTACAACTTTGAATCAAGATATTATATTCTTTAACCAAATAGCCTCACAAGTGGCTTACAACATGTGACACATTCTGCTTTTCTAGTAAAGGTGCCTTTATATTATAGGTTGCTGTAATCAATTGCTCAATGGTTTCCACGAGACAGCTCCTCTTGTCATCATAAAGATATTTCCAGATATCAACATCATATCATGTGGATGATTCATAAAATAGAGTCAAAGTAGCCTGTAACAATCAGATCATTAGATCCACAATAGGTTAGCACAAAGATTTTTTATACCCTATAGGTACTCCATAACTTTCTTCATAGTGGTCCAATATTTCTAACCAAAATTACTCAAGTATCTCCCAGGTGAACTAAACCAATAGTAATATCAAGATATATACATACTTGATCATAAAACATATTACTAACATCAGAAGCATATAGGACCTACTTTAATCTTTATATTATTTTGAAGACATCAAACTTTAGAAATAATCTCACTCCTCTAAAAGGGTGCAATACTTGGAGAGCACATAAAACGTATTGAATCTTTTAAGCACCTTTCAACATGTAATCTTTGATACGAGCCAAGAAGATCCCAAGATCTATCATGATGGATTCATTTGCCCTATATGAAAGAGGGATCATTAAGATCCTTCATATATGAAATATATGGATAGTATATGCTTTATCTCAATCATAGGACTTATAAAATTATTCTTAAGGAGAATATCATCAATATAAGACTAGAATCACAAATTTTCCTATACCTTACTTAAACCAGACATAAAGTCTACATTATTCTCCTTGAACCCAAGAGAAACAGTAGTCTCAATAGCCTTGAGATACCATTGTTTAAACATTTTATTCAAATAATATGCATGAATCTTTTAAATTTATGCACCAAGTGCTTTTTAATTTTCTCTTGGAAATCATTTGGTTGGTTCACACAAATAGTTTATGGCTAATCAGCATACAAAAAAGCCATCATGCATCTAGTAAAGATCCATATAAAAATGAGCCAGCTGTGCCATAACAACTTGAAACTAATCTTCAATTAAAATAGATAAGAAAATATTCTACAATCAAAGATTTCTTCTTCAATGTGGCCCTTTGCTACCAATATGGCCTTATACCTTTCGGCCACCTTTAAGTGTCCTTTAGTCTTAAAGATCCTTTTGCATCCAATAGACTTGTAACCAATAGGTAACTTTATATGATCTCACACATCATTATGGATCATCAAAGGAATCCAACATTTACAGCCTCTATCCATTCTAAAGAATTAGTGCTTGAAATGACTTCTTGAAAACTGATGAGATCAATTCCATCACTAAGGTCAAATTCATGCTTCTACAGATATATCACATAATCATTAGTAGTTCCTGATATGTGATCATTGGGATTTCCTCAAAAGTATTTCATTTACAAGACTTAGTTTTTTTCTACTACTAGAGGAGTATTGAACTTTGCAACTTCCACCATTGGTTTTAGTATATGTTGTACTGGATCAATTCAGTTTATTTCAACCAGTGATGGTTTTAGTGGAATAGCAACTTGTATCTCTCTAAGAGAGGTATTACATGGTCGTTCACTCCGATTATCCAACCAATAAACTAAACAAGGTCCTTCAATAACCTTAGTGGTATGGATCAGATAATAAAATCCACTACCTTTGTAGTCATTACAATATCCAACAAAGTGACCATTAATAGTTTTTGAATCAAATTACTTATTAAATGGATCATACAACTTCACTTTAACCGTGTAACCCCAGACATGGAAATGCCTAAGACTAGCACTACAAAAAATGCTTAAAATAGTAGCGATTACATATTGAAAATAGCGACAGTTTGAACCGTTGCTAAGTAAAATAGCAGCGATTATGAGAACTGCCAGAAAATATGGCACTAGTTGACATTAGCGATGATTATGTACAGTCGCTGGAATCATCATACATCAAGTATTTAGCAATGGTTATTTTTTGGTAGTTAACCACTGCTTTCTTTATCAAAAAATTTTGAAATTAAATTAGTGGGGTTATGGAACTACTGCTATTATTTTTAGAAATTTGCAATTTAATTTGGCAGGGGTTATGTAACTGTTTCTATTATTTTTTAAAAATTTACAATTTAATTTGGTGCAAGTTATGTAACCACCGCTATTATTTTAAAAAAAATTTACAATTTAATTTGGTAGGGGTTATGGAACCACTGCTAAATGTTTTTATATTTTATTAAAAATTTTTAAACTATTTATTCTATTTATTGTATTAATTAATGACACTAATTATCCTTGTAAAATAAAAATACAAACCCATGCCACAATAAGAAATCAATATAAAATGAAAATCTATATAATAATAAATCCATTTAATTAAAAACACAAATTTGAATATATTTAAAAGTTTCAAATGTAACTTGTCTCACATCATAAACCAAAGAAAATAAAATATTGTTATGTACAACCAAAAGCCATAACATTAATATTCTAAGAAAACCAAGCACGATCAGTGGTAAAAGTCTTATTTACTCTCTCCTGAAGATCTTTGTGCATCTATATGGGAAAATTGATCTTTTGAATTGACTTCAACACCATCCTTAAAAGAAATTGATCACAAAAAGATTATTGCTCTAATAGATATTGCATGTAGTATCATATAAATGAATATCATTATTTATCACAAAAAGTTATATAAATTTTAGAGACTTTGAATCATATCATTGCCACAAATAACATGCAAATTAGCTAGAAACAAAAAGGAAACTCTTTTATCATCAGAAACTAACATGTCTAGATGTATAGAGAAGAGCTATGTAGACTACAATAAACTGGGAAATAACATATTTTTCATGAAATGATCAAAAGGGCATATCTAATCTCATGCAATACACATTACAATTTGAGAAGATGCTATCTAAATATTTGGTTTGCTATAAAGTTACATTATATTTGCTCAACTCTCTTTTATTATCAACAAGTGTTTGCTATCCTCAAAATAAGGAAAGTGACCAGAAATAAAGCACATAAATTGTGCCATTTGATCAAGAACATCAACATTAAAAAAAAAAAATCCATATAATACAATAATAGCGATCTAAGCCCCACCACCTACAACCCAAAGTTGAGTTGCACCAACAATCTAATATATAAATTATGTCAACATGTAATTCAAATCAATTAACAAATTAAGGGAAAGATGAAGAGTAAATAACTTAAGAACTAAGTATCCAAGAGAAAACTAAAGTTAAAAGTGAAAACTATGCCATTGGTATAAATCATGATAGGTTCCTCAACTGAAATTACATTATTTAAAGGTCATTTATATTATAATTCATCCACTTTAGTAGCCAAAGGTTGCATGGTTATTGGTTCCATTAACTCTACCAAGTCTCACATGGTCCCATCTAATAAGCTAAAGAAGCCATTGATATGTTCTTGAAACACTACACTAAGGTTATATTAAGAGGAGACATAACAACAAGAGGAATTCTCTCATTAATAGCTCATAAAAAATGATATGACCAGAGAAGGCTATATTGTTTTGAACTAGTAATTATGATATTTTCAAACAAGCTCATCCTTAAATCAACTTCTACTCTCAGTATGTACAATAAGAAAAGGTTCACCAAAATAGCAAGTAGCAACAAAACAATACCAAATGCACAAGTCAATGCTAAGAATCAAATGACTTCACTAAATGACTTCAATAAAATAGCAAGTAGCAACCAAAAAAAAAAAATGATTACATGACAAAAGCGTATAAATTATATATGTTTTTTTTTGATAGAAAAATAGTTTAAGTAGGAAAAGTGCAAATAAAACGAGCTATAAATTGATCGATTTCGATATTTTAAAATATACATCGGCAAAATAAATTTTGATATATTTTTTTCCTTAAATTAATCTTATTGTATAGATAATATCAATTAGTGGTGGTATTTTGGTGGCCATACAAAAGTTGGTATGTGCTTGAGCATGATTAATAAATTTTTATACTTAGCATAGGCTGGCAGTAAGTAAGAATAGTGTAGAAGTAGTAACTACTGAAGGACATGTCCAGTTCAAGTATTACTCACTACAGTGGGGAAAAAGATAGACACAATTATCACATTCTTATTGTAGCTTTCTTCTTCATCTGTATATGGCATTTTCTGATTGCATATTTGGAATTGATAATGATATTTGTGCTTAGAATGATGACTCATAGAATATAAACAAAGCCTTTTAAAGGGATTCAATACTTTTATTCAAAATAGGCAGGACCACCCTACTAGTCTAATCAGGATGCAAACCTTTACATAACTCAAACTAATAAGATGCAAAAGCAAAGCATGTATGGAATATATAGGTTCAAACAAAATTGAAAACAAACTATTCCATGATTTTTTTTTTTAAGACAATCTCTTGTAAAAGGCAACATAAATGAAAATCTGAAGATGGAGATGATATATGTACCTAAGCAGAAAATGTCTAATTGATTAGTGGACTCTTTTTGTTTGTGTAGGCACGCAAGTTAGAGGATAGAGGAAGCTGATTTTATTTAATTGTTTCACATTCAATAGAACAACAGGTGTGTCAATGTCAAGGGTAGAAATCTTGCTTCCTTTCAATGCATCAAATTCTACAGTAGAGATAGAAAGAGTGAAAAAGAGAAAGCAAAAATTAGAATATTTAATCAAAATTTCCATCATGGATTCATTTCATTTTTATTATTTCTGTTGTGCATATTTAAGTAATTTTTGTAAAGTATTTGGAAAGTGTGGGTTGTGTTCTAGTGTTGTTTCTATATAAGAAGTTAGGGTTATGATTTATTTTTTGTTCTTCGTATTTCTTTAGTATGGACAGGTAACTCATGAGATTTAGTCTTTTTGTTCAAATTGGTCAAAGGCTTTAATACATGTGATTAGATATTCCTAATAGTTTAGGCTCTTAAGTGGATGCCCAAGAGTGATTTAAATCAGCTAACAGTAAATACCAACTATTCTGCCACTTACAAATGAACTTATGTCTATTATAAATAAAATTATAATTTATAAACAACATTATAACATTTAAGATTACTATTATAATTTATAATTTATAAATTATATTCATCATAATGTTGTTATAATTTATAAATGATAGTGATTTTATAATTCTTAAACTAATGGCATGGTTGATGAGCCACTTATCTAGTAGTCATTAACAATCTCCCAATTAGGAGGTTCTCTAGTCAAACTATGCAACTGGACAGGGAAAGGTCCCTCAATGGCTACAATTAAGAGGTTGTTCAAGTAAAGAAGACAATCCAATATGAATCCTAGGTCAAGCAAAGTAAACATAGTTACCAAACTTAACCAATGTTCCCTGTATTTTATTCACCAGAGGTTACGCTAAAGGAGCATTCTTCTCTATTAAATAAAAGATGGTAACCTATTCCTTTCTATTATTTCATTTCTACTTGGCAAATAAATGTTAGGCCCTTTCTCAATCCTTTCAATTTTCCATTATTTCTTTTAAGTTCTTGTGAAGCACTTTTAAATTTCGAAACTTATAAACTAATGATTAATTCAAGTTTCAAAATCACCGAAAACTTCAACTTCTTCACAAAAAGAAAAAAAAGGTGGGTGGAATAAGTAATTAGCAAACCAAGCCCAAACTCATCTCATAACCAATTATAATTTGACCAGAAAGATAAATTTAAACCATACAAAAAAGAAGAAAAACAAAACCATTGAACACTTGAAATAACAAATGCTTATATTGTTTAAAGAAAAATATTTGAACATGAAACCTTCCTTATTACTATGCATGCATGGATTGTTATTTGTAGAGATAAGGAAAAAATACCCCATAGTGAGAGGGATGCACCTTATTGCGACAACAAGCAAGTAGATGTGCACAACATTAGCATTTCATAGAATAACCATCTTAGTGAAAAGAAGAAATAAGGAAATAGTTTGTCACAACTATGAATTTGACAGTCTTCTTGCTTGAAAATAAGATATCCAACCAAATCAATTCCATATTTAAGATCACATTTTGAATAAACCTAAATCCATGTCATTTAGTTCATTGTCAACTCAATTCTACCAAGCAACTGAAATAGATTTCAATCAAGTGAATGCACATAATCCAACAATAATAGAACATAAGTTACAACATGGAAAGATTTACATAAGAAAGTCAAACACTTTGCAAAATTGCATAGTGAGTTGACTAATTAGCCCATCATAATTTCTAGCTCTAAATAAACCTAGAAATGGATGATTACCAACCCCAAACCGATGACATTGAATTGCAATTGACAAAATCTTAAGGAACTATAAGATCGATGGATAAGCTACAAAAAAACTAGAATGAATTTGCTATAAAATATGGAGATGGAAAATGCAAATAGAAGGAAAAAAACATCCTAAATATGACCAATCCAACTAAAATGGAAAGCAATTAAAATGAAAATTATGAATGATGTATTCATAATATTACATTTCTGAAAAACAAATTCACATACTGACGCAGAACTGAATACACTTGACATGAATATGAACAAAGTAATAGAAGGAAAAAAATGAAACAACCACCTAGAATTAACAAACCAAAAACCCACTTTTCTATCTATTGGCAATCAAGGGAAAGGAAATAAAAATGTGCTAAATCACTAGAAGCAAAGCTAAATTGAAATGAATCGAAAAGATTTGTGAGAACTTTTGGGTTTGTACATAATTTTTGAATAAATGAGAAGACATCCCAATACCAAAACTCTTTGATATTTTAGAATCCAAGGGAAACAAAAAGAAAGAAAAAATACAAACATACCTAGGCATACAAATGCAAACAAGACACAGAAAACCAAATCAAAGTCGGTGAAGAGGAGGATACAAACCTTCGGTGATGAGAAAAACAAGAACGGTGAGTTGCATTTGGTCCCACGAGCGATTGTTGTGGAACAAAAGAAAGGATTTTCTAAGGTGTGTAGAAAAGTAACAAAACAAATTTTGAGTCCAACCATAATGCTTTTGTTGTAATGTTTGTGGTTGTTCCCTAAACTGCTGGAAAGTTCATCATTTAGTAGTGGTCAAAGGAATCGATGCAAGATAACTGCTGCTAATGTAATCCTATTCCATAACATTGATGATCCCACAATAATTGTAATCCTTTTCTATCAAAATACAATATTTAACTAACTAATTCTTTAATTTCCAATTGGCAACCACTTTTACATATCCATCACCTTATACAAAGTCTAGTAAAATTCAATGTACCAACATGCATCTGACCATGTCCATAAGCATGCAATTCAACCTGCTTATGATTCAATTATGTTTGGCCATTCGAGACATAAGGTTGTTATTCTGAAAAATTCATAATCTTGGAGATATCTTACTAAAAAAATCAGAATTTATATTAGTTCATCATATCTTTGTAACCTTTACCACTTTTTTTTTAAGAATTGACACACTTAATTTTCTTATCATTTTTGAGTTCAATCTTAACTTTGAAATGCCCTAAAAGAATTTAAGGATTTCAACTTTTTAGTAGATATTTTCACCTAATAAAAAAAATTAATCAATCATCAATGAAGAAGAAATATTAGTATCCACCTATAATGCTCGGTGTAATCAGTCTACTTACAATATTGTGAATTAATTCTAGTATATTCAACCTTCTAGTCCACTAATTCTAGTAGGAAGTATCTCCCTGGATATAATCAATACACATAAAAAAGGATAAGCTTAGGTTATGAAGAATCTCATGTTTTATCAATCACTTTATCCTTCTGTGGATTTATTACCTAGACACCTATTCCACAACATTGATGATCCCACAATAATTGTAATCCTTTTCTATCAAACCACAATATTTAACTAACTAATTCTTTAATTTCCAATTGGCAACTACTTCTACATATCCATCTTGTACTTTTTCATTATTACCAATTTGACTATCAACTTTTATCACTTGGCTTCCTCTTGTTTCTTAACAATTATAATATATTTGTACTGCAAATGATTGCATCTTTGTCTAAGCACCAAGTATTCAATGAAATGTCTCACTAGAGCCAGCAAAACATCTTGATTTATTGTAGTACGTACCCAAATTAGCTTTCTTGCTTTTCAAAGTTAGGTTCCTTTGGATGTGATTTATTTCCACACTCAGCACTTAATCCGTGTGAAACAAAGTGAGTATAGAGTTCTTTCAATTCTTCACGTCATCTTCCATTTGACTAACTGTAGAGGCCATTTTACTAAAAGTCTACTCACCCTCTTGGGTGTGATGTGATGTGTCAAGAACATTAATTTGAATTGGAAAAGACTCTAAAACATACTAAGTCAAATGACTATTTTATTTGTGTCCACTTTCATGCGCATGAGTGATCATAATTGTATATTGATTCCATAATATGCTTACTAATTCCACTAACACTATCCTAAAATAGTTTTATCGAAGAGTCAACAATGCCTTTCATGATAGTATTATCCTTAGTATATGTTAGTCTTATTAGTTTAGCTAACAAGATTGTTTTTGATGTTGAAAAATAATTTTACAATAAAAAATAATTTTGCAACAAAAAACAATTTTACAATAAAAAACATTTTTATGAGAAAAACAATTTTTACAATTTTAATCAATTTTTCATATTATCGCTTGTGTGTATTTGTTTTATAGGATTCAAAGTACATATTCATGATTTAAGAGATCCAAGATTGGTCTTAGGAATTATTTTTATTTTCAATAGGATCTTTTGTAAATGAATTCAATTGATATTTGATTCAAAGGTTTTTAACTAATTAATGGGGTAGAAAAACTACTTGAAGAAAACAACATTTTATAAAACTATTCTCCACTTCAAACTTTGATTTATACATCGATTTATATTTTTAAAATCTATATACATCGATGTTCACATCGATTTGTTAAAGAACAGTTCTTAAAATTTTTTCAAATCAAAGGTTGGAAAAATTACTGACTTTGATGTAGTAATCGATCCATAGGCTGTGAATAATAAATTGTACTTCAATTACCACGCAGATTAATTAGTTGTAACCACTTGTAATCAATGCTACAATTGATGCAACAACTGAAAGTTAGTTATTCTATTACAGACGATTACAGTAGTTATAATTATCTAATCGCCTTCCCTATTAAACAATTTTTCACTATTTTTCTTCACAATTCAAGTCTAAAATCATTTGAGAAAGAGCTAAACATGACTTTCTCTCTACCTCATCAAATTTCTGAGATTCTATCAAGCTTTTGAATCAAAGATCAATTGAAGCTCATCTTAGATTGTTTGAGATTTTCATCTCAA
>JANHAO010004445.1:0-24208 GCA_026873985.1 Saraca asoca | reverse complement strand
TACTTTGTTAATCATTTTAGTTAGCTCAACAAATCATTATTTGCTTCATTGGAATTTTACATTAAAGTTGCAAGAAATTCAATCCATGTGGAGACGATACGTACTCACTCTATATTACACATTTGACTGCGTGCACTTGTGTAACTTAAGTGATAAAACTAACAAAACTCACAAACAAACAACAATCACCATAACATATTGAAAGGTAAATAACAAACTAATTTTTTACACTAATTTCATGCCAACAAATAGAAAAGGAAAGGCAAATACTCAATTCACTTGCAAACTATCCTATATTGAACAGAAGCAGTATCTCGTCATTCTTCTTATCTCGTCATTGTTTGATTTTGCACACTGAAGAATTATTAATCTTAACTAATTGTGGTTAACAACCCCCATTTTATAACCCAAATCCAATGTTTAGCTTCAGCACTTCCCAAGCTCTATGGTAGTCTCTGCCTACAGAATGCAAACTAAAGGCATTACACCAAAATATAGCCTCATAAGAGGGGCAAATCCCAAGGTTTCTTTGCAGGCAAGCAAACAAGAAATTATAATTTACTTCTGTAGCACAAGCATTTTTTTTATTGCAGGAAGATAAATATAAATTTAAAAAATAAAAAATAAATAGATTTCATAAATATGAAACTTTTGTATCTTTTATGTTTATTTATCTTTCTATAATAAGAAAAATCCTTCCTTTCTAAATAAAATATAAATTTCCAGCAAACAAAAAGAGTCTGGAGGGGTAGTGCACAAATTGCAGCTATCTTTCTTTCTAGCATAGTCTACAACTCATCACTGCAAAGATTATTTGCATCCTGCCCAATAAAAAGCAACTCGGATGAAGTACAACAAGCCACAGCCAAAGAAGAAGCAGATCGAACGAAGCACAGAAAGCTAAGAGCAAAAACCAGTAGCCCCAAAAGAAGCAGCTCAAATAAAGTATTAGAAGCCAAGAGCAGAAACCATCAGCTGAGATCGGTAACTAGAGCCAGAAGGGAGTTTTCTACTCCTTTTCTCATCAGAAGTGGGTAGAAAACTTTTAACATGGGGCCCGCGGGTGTTTTTCTGCCCATTTTCCTTTTTGCTTGTTTTTTCTTCTTAACCAAGCAAGAGCAAAACTCATTTTCCACTACTTTTTTTTGTGAAAATTTTCTTTCCACTGGTTTTCTACTATACCAAGTAGACCATAACATTCCCATGGCTTTTATCATGGGAAACATCATGGGAAAGCTAATTATACTAGTACCCCCTAGTGCTAAAACCCTTTATTTCCCTATTCTTCCCTTTCTCTCTTTCGTTGTTGGTACATTGAGCTTCACCATTTTTGTCATCGTTGAAGCTCATTCAAGCCATTTCTTGTGTTGTTCTTATTCTACACTAAAGGCAAATACTTTTTAACCAACTAGTTTTCAATTTTCTTTCCTAAAACTTGATATATTAGTGAAATTGATTTTAAGGTTCGAATATTGTATATTTATGGGGATGTGAGCATGTTAATATTGATGAATTGATGAACAACTGAATAATGGTGAATATGTGATTTTAGGGTTTAAATATTGTATATTTACGGGAATGTACATATGTGAATTTTGAAGAATTGATGAATATGTAAATATTGGTGAAATTAATTTTAGGGATTCAATATTGCATATTTGTGGAAATATGAACATGTGTAAATATGTGAATATTGGTGAATATTTGAATATAGGAATATTAGCAAAATTGATTTTAGGGATAAAAAAAATAATTTTACGTATATATGTTTGGAATAGGAATAAAAAAATGTATTAGGAGAAATTAGAAGAAACTAAATTTAGGGTTATTTGGAATAAGGAAAAAACCTATTATAGGAAATCAGAAGAAAATAAATTTAGGTATATTAGGTAATAAGATTTAAAAGAAAGCTAATTTCAAGTGTGCTGGTAGTACAAGAAAATAACTTCAAAGTTAGATAAATAATAGCAGCATCTTAGGAAAGTTAGAAGGAAAAGATTACGTGCAACAAAGCAGTCCTCAAGGAAGTACTATGTAGCTATGACTGCAAGATCACGTACCTTAATGGGAAATGGGAGCGGAGTGAGTAGCAAATCAAGACTATCTTCAACACCCTCAACCTATGAGATAGTATCATTCTTGAGAAGTGTGACGAAAAGAAGGAGTAGGGTAGATAGGATTACCATGATCTGGTGATCCTTAATTTTGAATTTTTTTTCATTTTGTAAATAATTTAGAGAATATTTTAATAATATTTATGAAAATATTAGTCTTATATGTGATGAATACATATCATAGCTAATATTGAATTGGAAAATGTGGTTACTTTTCCCCTGTTATAGTTTGTTCTATCTAGGGATAACAATTTTACCCATGTATCCGCCCGTGATGGGCTTGTATGGGTATGAGAAAAGATGTTCATGGGTGGGTATGGGTATAAAAATCATACCCTTAACAAGTACAGGTGTGAGAAAATATCTATACCCTTACCTGTTTAAATAAAAATTTTATTTTTTTATATATATAAACACTATATGTAATACCTCAAAAAATAAAATAAAAATGTTGGCTAAGGGACTGAAGTGGAATTTTAGTATTTTTCATTGGGGCCATAACATAATTTCATATTTTAGTAATGACCTATTTGAAGTCGGTGAAAAGTTCATAGGGTCAAATCGTAATTTATCCCATTTTCTTTTATATATACATATATATTTTTTTAAATTCTGGCGAGTGTACCTACGTGCGAGTACAAACCCATATCTGGACCTGTTACAATATTTGTAGGTACAGGTAGGGTATAGGTGAGGAAATTTCTGGCAGGTATGGGTATAGATATTGCCATAGCCACTCGAACCCAACTCATTGCCATCCCTAGTTCTATCATAAATTACTCTAGAAAAATGCCTATGTACTAGTTTAGCAGAAACCCCTCTTTGCACACACACACATACAACTTGATCCTAGCTATCTACAATTCTGGCTTACTAAAAATGCTAATAGTATACAGGTTGCTCTTGACTCCCTGACATACTATAGTTTTGGCTTACTAAAAAGGCTTATAGTTGCTCTTTATTCCCTAACATATTGCAGTTCTGGTTTACTAAAAGTATGCACCAATCTAAGACTGGTTGCTTTTTGAATCTATCAAAAGCTTGTAATGCCATCCAAATTGTTTTTATTGAGATATTTCACTATTTTTGCATAAATTGCATTTTATACATGGTGTAATAATTTTCAATTTTGTGCTAAAAGTTTTGTTTATTTGAATAGTTTGGAAAAAGTTATTTTTGTGTAGGTTTCTTTTTATAACCTGACACACTATAACTTTATAGTTCTAAGAAAATTGATTTAGCATGATGCTCTTTGATCCATTACCATCTCATGCTGACTTGGCAAGGGAAAACACAGCTAGAAAATCCCTGAAAAAGCAAGCAAATGAGTTAACCCTTGTACCATTGATAATGACAACTCATCATAGTTCACTTTATAATCTGAGGTCACTTTCCAATCTGAAAGAGCAAGCTATTGCAATTCTAAAGCCACTAATAGAAAGTGACAACAAACTGAAAGAGCAAGCTACTCTAATTCCAAAGCATCTGACCGAAAATGACTACGCATTGAAAAAGTAAGCCACTTGACTTAAAGCCTAAGTTGATGAAGGTGTTCTTTGATGCTAAGCTTATCTATAAAAGGGAAGATGATCTTCACATCAACACACATCATTCAAGCAAATTTTCTTCCCTCTCTAGAAGACTTCTCTCTCTTAGTTCTCTAATACTCTCTAAGTCTTCTTTATGCTTCATTTGCAAATCTACTCTTGTGAGAGTTTGAAAAACATAGTAGTCTCTTTGAGACAAATTCTTTTGATTCTTGAGTTTTGTAAAGGTTCACTAGATAGGGATTGAGTATGAGTGATACACTTGTAGAAACCTTGTAACTAGGAATTGTGCCTTGGTGTGAGGTTAGAAAATTCTCAAGTTGAAAAGTAGGATTGCTTGTAAATTAAAAAGTCAAGTGGGAAAGACTGTAAGGGATAATCAAAGAGAAAAAATGCTATTAATTAAACCTTAAGGTTAGATTTAACCTCGAGAGAGAGGAGAACCTAAAGGGATGATTTTCCCTTTGAACCATCGAACCTCTATACATTAGTGTTATCATCCTCTTTCCCTCATGTACTTTAACTACTTATTTTTATATGTTATTTACTTGATCTTTCAATATTTGTTAATTGCTCTTATTAAAAGGAAAATTTTTCAAATTATAAAATTGTATTTTAAACACCAATTCACCTTCTCTTGGTGTATTTGTCTTATCAATTGTCATCAAAGTGTGGTCTTTATTGTTAAAGCTTAATCATTTTTGAGTTAAAATCTTGTAAGGACAGGATGGATAACCTTGGATCATCACATGGACAAGAAGGTCATTCCACATCTAGACCACCATTGTTTGATATAACCAATTACAATTATTGGATAAATTGAATGATGATATTCCTTCAAACCATTGATGATGACATGTGGGAGATTATTGAAGAAGGGCTTACCATCCCGATGAAAGAGCAAGATGGCCAACAAGTGGTGAAACCAAAAGGCGAGTGAGTGAAGCTGAAAAATGAAAGCAATCCCCATGCAACAACTAAAAATGTTATCATATATGTCGTGATGCCAAAAGAATTCAAGAAAATATCCAAGTACACCACTACCAAAGGCATGTAGGATAAACTCCAAATCACCTTC
Organism: Saraca asoca; assembly: GCA_026873985.1. Taxonomy (NCBI): domain Eukaryota; kingdom Viridiplantae; phylum Streptophyta; class Magnoliopsida; order Fabales; family Fabaceae; genus Saraca; species Saraca asoca. The sequence goes on along the minus strand of JANHAO010004445.1, from coordinate 19,469 downwards.
AAAAGAACAAAGCAAGTGACAAACTCGCATCAACATGTTAATAGAAGACTATGAACTTTTCTAAAGGGAAGAAGAAAAAAAGATTGAACCTATGTTCAAAAGACTCTCCACCATGATAAATAATCTCCATACTCTTGCAAGAATCACTCCTAAACTAGATCTTATCTTAAAAATTCTTAAAAGTCTTCCAAATATATAGCAATCCAATTGTGATGCAATTTAAGAAGGTAACAATCTTGAAACTTTCACTTATGATGAACTAAGAGGAAAGCTCTTGGCATATGAATAAACATACATGAAAGATGCAAATGAGAGGAGAAAAAGAAATATTGTTTTTAAAGCTTCTACATCATCTCAAGATGAAGAAGAAGAAGAAGAAATAGAAGATTTTGAAGATGAAAAATGAAGAATGGCATATCTTATAAAAAGATTCATGAATATGCATAACAGAAAAAGGCAAGATAGACAATAGTCATTTGTAAATAAAAAAATGAGCAAGTAAGAAAAGAAATGAGCAAATCAAATACCAACTTGCTTTGAGTGCAAGAAACCAGGTCACTTCAAGGTAGATTGCATGAATCTCAAGAAAAAAAATCCCAAAGGAGGCCACCAAAGAAGAAAATGGTGATAGCTAGTTGGGATGATGAATATATCTCCTCTAATGAAGAAATCCAAGAAGAAGGAAAAGAGGGAGTAGCAAACCTTTGCATCATAGCCAAAGAACACTATACCAAACTAATGAATCTTTATACTCATATTCCCTATGATAAGTTACAAAAACTTTTGAAAGTTTAATGGATGATTCCCATAAAGTCATGTCAAGATATCTTTCCATTTTTTGAAAAAAAATTCTTCCTTAGAAAAGGAACTTATTTTTTCAAAAAAGGAAAACCAAGCTTTGAAAGATAAAGTTAATTCTTTGAAAAAGGAAAATGATCTCTTGAAAAAAGAAAATGAAACTTTTGAATAAATAGATATTCTTTCTCAAAATGATTTAACATACTAAAATGATTTTATATCAAATAAAGTTGATTTCTTGAAAAAGGAAAAAGAAAGTTTGATAAAAGAAAATCTTGTTTTGAAAAACAAACAAGTTGTTCATTCATTAGTGAATGAAATTCAACCCTTAAAAGAGAAAGAGTTCGTTGTTCTTTCATTAAAGGTTAAAAACAAATTTTTGAAAAAGAAAGTAAAATCCTTGAAAAAGGACCTTTCTCGATTTGTTAAAGGAAATAGAAAATTAAATACTTTTTTGGGAACTAAAAAATTGTTTTTTGATAAAGGGGGAGTTGGTCTTATTTATAGGAAACACAACAAATAAAGAATTTCTTTATAAAAGCAACTCATAATTCCAACCCATTTTTAAAATGTAACTTTTGTAGGAAAAATAGACATATCTCTCAATCTTGTTTTCATAAGAAGTAATCACTTAATCATAATGCATATGTTTGGGCATCAAGAAGGCAATATCCAAAGAAGCAAAAAACTAACCCAAAAGGACCCAAAATGATTTGTGTACCTAAGATAAGATAACTTCTTTTTGTAAGTTAGCCTTAAGGTTAGTGTCAGAAAAAACTATTGATTCCTTGATAGTGGTTGCTCAAAACATATAACGGGAGATCCAAGCAAATTTATCACTCTTAAACAAATTCAAAGAGATGAAGTAGTTCTTGATGATGATGCAAGATGCAAAATCGTTTGTGTTAGTAAGGTTAGTGTTAATTCTTCATCACATATCAATAATGTTAGAATGATCGAAGGACTCAAACATAATCTCTTAAACATTAGTCAACTTTATGACAAGGGCTACACAGTTGTATTTGAATCCTCTCATTGTTATGCATAAAACATCTTTAATAACAAAATATCTTTTATGGGTAAAAAAAAAAAGATAATATTTATGCAATTTCTTAAAGGATATTCCTTCTAAGGAAGCAAAATGTTTTCTTTCAACAAATTATCTAAGTTGGCTTTGGCATAGAAGGGTTGGGCATGTTAACATGGGCCTTATTTCAAATCTTTGCAAAAATGATTTAATAAACGGCCTTCCTAAAATCAACTTTGAAAAAAAAAATCATATATGCATGCTTGTCAACAAAAGAAACAAGTAAAATCATCTTTTCCACCTAAAAATGTTCTTTTCTCTTCAAAATCGTTGGAGCTATTGCATATAGATCTTTTTGGTCATACAAAAACCCAAAGTTTTGGTGGCAAAAAATATGGTCTTATTGTTATTGATGATTTCTTAAGATATATTTGGATACTCTTTCTAGCTCATAAAGATGAGACTTTCAATATCTTTGAAAAGTTTTGTAAAAAGATTCAAAATGAAAAAAGTGTGAGCATATTAAGCATTAGAATTGATTATGGTGGAAAATTTGAAAATCAACTTTTTAAAATTTTTTGTGAAGAAAATAAGATTGGCCATAATTTTTCATGTCCTATAACTCTTTGACAAAATAGGATAATTGAAAGGAAAATTTGAACTTTAATTGATATAGTGAGAACCATGTTTTATGAAAATGATTTTCTAAAATATTTTTGGGTGGAAGCCATAAATGCTTCTTGTTATGCCATTAATAAATGCTTAATACACTTTATCTTAAAATAACATAGTTTAATAAACGAGAAACTGGATTACAATAGGTGACCATAAAATGAATATCAACAACAATCATGACATAATTGCAATCATAGGTCCATTACATGTAAACAATAATGCAAATCATCATATTCGATAGAAATGCTAATGTCATATACTTTTTGAATACTTATATTCTAATGACAAAAAAAAAATAATATGGAGTCTGTGAGAAACCAGACATACATATCAAACCAAGATCATATGTATATCTTTACAAAATGATCAATTCATCCATCCAAGATGCCAAAATAAGAATATATCTCAACACAATGATGAGACAAGGTCTAAATGTCTCCATCGATATGCTATAAGTAAATATGCATAATCAACAACATCATATATATATATATATGAAACATATGACAATATCATTATCATTTCACTAATCTCGAGATAATAATAATACTAGTTATCATTTCAACATGAAACTTCCACTAATCCTAAATACCAAAAGGCTTAGTCAAACTCATTTCAATCACTTGTTTGTGAATAATTTAACACTTAAGCATTTGGTTAGAAGATCTGCAAGCATATAATTCATGGCAACATATATAATGCTTGTGTGTCTCCTCTTGAACAAGTTGAAATTTTATATCAAAATACTTTGCATGGGCAGTACTTTTTATTATTATTTAGAGAGAAGTTCACTATGACACCATTGTCACAACATATGGTTAAGGTCTTGAAAATACTCTTTACAACTTTGAATCTAGATATCATATTCCTTAACCAAATAGTCTTACAAGTGACTTCATAACATGTGACACATTTTGCGTCTATAGTAAAGGTTGTTTTAATTGACTAACCAATAATTTTCATGGTATAGCTTCTCTTGTTATAAAAAAGATGTATTAGTTATCATCTTCTGATCATTTTTATAATTCACAAAATTATAATCAAAGTAGCCTACAACAATCAGATCGCTGAATCTGTAATAAGTTAGCATAAAATTCTTTGTACCCTACAGGTATTCCATAACTTTCTTTACAGTTAATGACAGTAAAATTGGTTGTATAAGTATTAGACATATGCAAAAATCAGCGATATTGAGCTCATATTTGATGACTCAAGCTCTAGCAGGGTGACCTGCCGGCCATATGAGTTAGGGCTCGTCTCTAGTGAACTAGGGCTACTACCTTGGCCTCGTCCTATATCCCAAGCTCACGGCTGGCAAGCTGATGCCTTTATCAAGTGACCTTAGTTCTTGGATGATCTATGCCTCATCTAGTTGGACTTGTCTCTTGTTGGGCTTTTGTCAGCCCATTTTGCATTGCCCAAAAACATCCACAATAGCAGTAGTCCAGTATATCTAATTAGGATCACTCAAATATCTCTCAAGTACACTAAACCAGTAGCAATATCAAGATGTGTACATACTTAAGGATACAGTAGGCTACCAACAAAGAAAGCACATGTAACCTACTTTGATCTTTATATTATTTTGAAGACATAGGGCTTTAAAAAGAATCTTACCTCTCTGGAGGGTGCAATACTTGAAGAGCACATAAAAAAAAACATATTGAACCTTTTAAGCACTTTTTCAAAGTATAATATTTGAGACAAGCCAAGAAGACCTAGGATAATGTATCTATATGCCCAACATGAAAGAGGCATCACCAAGATCTTTCATATCTAAAATACATAGGTAGCATATGCTTTGTCTCAATCATAGGGCTTAAAACATTAATTTCAAAGAGAATATCATCAACATAAGACCAAAAACATAAACATGCTCATACCTAACGTAAAATAGATACATAGATTTACATCGTTCTCCTTGAACCTAAGAGAAGACGTAATCTCAACAACCTTGAGATACCATTGTCTAAATGTTTTATACAAATCATATTTATAAATCCTTTTAATTTAACACTAAGTATTCTTCATTCTTCTCTTGAAATCATTTGATTAGATTATATAAATAGTTTCTAGGTAATCACCATTTCAAAAGACCATCATGCATCTTGTGAAGATCCAGGTCAAAATGAGCAACTAGTGTCATAGCAACTCCAAACGAGTCTTTGATTAAAACAAATAAGAAAATTTTTTATAATCAGTGTCTTCTTTCTAAATGTAGCCCTTTGCCACAAAAATGGCCTTATACCTCTCGATTGTCCTTTGAGTATCCCTTTTAGTCTTAAAGACTCTTTTGCATCTAATAAGCTTGCAACCAATAAATAACTATGATCTCACACTTTGTTATGAATCATCAAAGCAATCCATCATTGAAGTCAAATTTGTGCTCTTATAAGTATATCACATAGTCATTAGTAATTTCTAATCAACAAGCCATCTAGAATTTCCTCAAAAGTAACTTATTTACAGGACTTAGTTCTTTTCTACTACCAGTGGAGCATTAAGTTCTTCCAATTTTTAATGTTGGTTTTTCCATTTGTTATACTAGATCATTTTCTTGATCAATTTATCTTTTTTTTTTTTTACTAATGACGCTGCTAGAGAAATAACAACTTGTACCTCTCTAAGAGAGATGTTGCATAATATTTTACTTCCACTGTCCAACCAATAAACAAAATAAAATCCTTTAATAATCCTGGTGGTATGGATCAAACAATAAAATCTACTCGTTTTATAGCTATTACAACATCCAACAAAATGACCATCAATAATCTTTGAATCAATTTACTTAATAAATGGATCATATGACTTCACTTTAGCCTTGTAACCTTAGACATGGAAATGCCTAAGATTAGGTTATTCCTATACAGCAAATCATACGAGGTTTTAAGTACAAACTTATTAAGGACTTGATTTAGAATATACACTGTGATCTTTAAAGTATTGCCCTATACAAAGTCTAGTAAAATCTAATGAACCAACATGTATCCAATCATGTCCATGAGTGTGTAATTCCACCTTCTTACGATTCGATCATGTTCAGGCATTTCAAGTGGGTTGCTAACATCAAAGTTCACAATCTTGTATATATTACATAAAAGAATTAGAATTTTCATTAGTTTATTGTATATCCATAGCACTTACCACCTTTTTTAGAACTGACATACTTGATTTTCTTATCATTATAGGTTTAATATCAACTTTAAACACCTAAAAAGAATTTAAGGATTTTACCTTTTTAATGGATATTTCCATCTAACAAAAATTGACTAATCACTAATGAAAGTGAAATATTAGTATCCACTTATTGTCTTTGACGTAATCAGTCCATTTACATTATTGTGAATCAACTCTAATATATATAATATTCTGGTCTTTTTTTTTCTAACTCTAGTAGAAAGTACCTCCCATGATGCAATCAATACACATATCAAAAAGGGGATAATCATGAAAAATCTCTACTTTTATCCATCACTCTATCTTTTTGTGGAAATATCACTTGGACACCTATGCCACATCATTGATGATTTCACATTAATTCTAACCCTCTTGTTTCCAACCATAGTATTTATTTAATTGACTAACTCTTCAATTTTCAAACAAAAACTATTCCTACATATATACTCATCTTGTACTTTTCCACCATTTTTAATTCTACTATCGACTTTTTATCATTTGGTTTCCTCTTATTTGTTAACACTTAAAATGAATTTCTAATGCAAATGATTGCACCTCCATCTAACTACCAATTGTTCAATGGAATGTTTCACTAGAGCCAGTGGAACATCTTGATTTATTGTAATGTGTACTCAAATCAACTTTCTTGCTTCCCAATATTAGTTCCCTTTTGGGTGTGACTAACTTTCATGCTCAGCAATCAATTTGCGTGAAAAAAGTGAGCATAGAGACCTTTCAATTCTTCACATTATCTTCCACTTAACTAACTATAGAAGTTATTTCATTGAAAGTCTACTAACCCTATTGTGTGTAATATGTTGTCTTAAGAATATCAATTTGAATTGGAAGATACTCAAAAACATATTAAATCAAATGATTATTTTCCAACTCCACTTTCATGCCTCTTAGGCAATTGTAGTAGTATATCGATTCCACAATATGCTCATAAATTCCACTAACACCACCCTAAATAGTTTCATCCAGCAATGAGAGAGGTAATATCTTTTTCAATCTTATCAAACTTTTTGAACCTATCAGCTACAGTGTCCATAAATACTTTAGCATTTTTTAGAGTCAATAATATCATTCATGATGGTCTTGTCCTTAATATATATCACAACCATCAAGTATACTATATTAGAATGTATATACTTTCCACGAAGAACTCTTACGCTGTAGTAGAATCATTGTCTATCTTTGATTCTCTCTCTCCATGCCAAATACAAAATTTGGTTATTGTCAAATATGATTTCATCAATTTAGCTCAGATATCTTCTACTCAGTCAGTCCTCATAATTGGTTCTATTTATCATTTTCACCATAATAAATTGTATAGAAAACAAAAAATTAAGGAAAAATAATTTATGAAATTTATCATAAATTTTCAAAATTGCATGTTCAATATAGTCATATTATAATATTTCCTCAATAACTATGCAATTTCAAACATTATTACATTACGATATACATTTCTTTTTCAAAATAATTGGTATATAATGTATGCATAATCCATTTTTTAGTAATTACTTTTTGATATGTGTTACACGTTTGTTACTTCTTACTCATTTAAGAAATGATTTTTTTATTTGAATAATATTTTATTTTTTATCTGATTTATTTTATATATTTATCACTATATATATTGAAATGTTTTTATTTAACTTAATATCATTTTATTAGATATCAAAATGTGTTAAGAAAATTGATGGATTTCCAGATGAAATTTTTTTAAAAAGATATATCTTTATATTTTCAACGGATTTCCAACATAACTTTAAGAGAAATAAGTAAAATTTTCTCTTCCAATAGGTGTTTTTCAAAAACATGTAATTTTTTTTAACTCTGAAGGATTTTTGATGAATTTTTTAAAATAAAATATTTTTTAAAAAAATAATGCTATTTGTACTCTTCTATATTTACTATTTTCATTTTTTTTTTGTGTATCAAAAAAGAAAAAATTTGCTGACTCCACCTTTTTTTTTTACAAATAAAGAAAGCTTTTTATCCTCACATAGAAAAGAGAACAAATGGAGCATAAATGTAAAGGAATGTAAATAATATTATTCTTTTTAATTATGTACATCCATTAATTCGTTGAAAACTTTTTACAGTAATTTTTCGAAAGTACCGGACCTGTTTGAAAATTTGTTCTATTTTTCTGTTTTTAAAAACTATTTTTAAAAATAATTCAGAATTATTTTCAAAAATAATTTTTAAAACAAGATTTCAGAACAAAATTTTCAAAACTATTTTTAAAAACAGTTTTATCAAATAAATTTTTTTATTTTAAAAATAATAAACTATTTTTAAAAATAGTTATCAAACAAGTCCAATCAGTTCTATAAAAAAATTATTGTACTTACCAAGATGATATGGCAATTTGATGCTTTGACCTTCTAATGGCCATAGAATCCACTGCAACTTGCTTGCTTCGTAACTAAATAGCCAATAAGTGGGACCTGATAATTTAAAGCAAGATAGGAAAGCTAGTCTAATAAATAGGGGCCTCCTATTCAGTGCTAAAATAGAAGCAACGGAAGATGATCTTCACTTCAACATACATCTTCCCTAACTAGAAAGCTACTGTCTCTAACTTATATAATATTTTTAATTCTTTTTTATGCTTCATTTATAAATTTATCAATCTACTCTTACGAGAGTTTGAAAAATATTATAATCTATTTGAAATAAATCTTTTTAATTTTTAAGTTTTATAAAGGTTCACCAATTAGGAGATGAGTGTCAGTGATACACTTGTAGAAATCTTGCAATTAAGAATTATGCTTTGATGTGAGGTTAGAAAATTCTTAAGTTGAGAAGTAAGATTACTTATGTCTTAAAAGATCAAGTGGAAAAGATTATAAAAGATAATTAAAAAGAAAAAGTGTTAATAAATAACCCTCAAAGTTGGACTTAATCTTGAGAGAAAAGAGTAGACCCAAAGACATGGTTCTTTCTTTAAATCATTAAATTTTTATACATTGATATTATCATTTTCTTTCTCTATTATTTTACTTTTTATGTACTTTAACTACTTATCTTTATCTGTTATTTAATATTTTAATATTTATTAATTACTCTTGTTAAGAGAAAGTTTTAAAATTATAAATTTGTGTTTTAAACACCAATTCATCCCCTTTTAATATATTTTTTTGATGAATTTTTTAAAATAAAATATTTTTAAAAGAGTAATATTACTTGTTCTTTTCTATATGTACTCCTCTCATTCTTTTTTGTATCAGAAAAAATTTACAGGTTCAATATTTTTCTTACAAATAAAAACAATTTTCTTTTCCCGTATGAAAAAGAGAATAAATCAAGAATGAATATATAGGAATACAAGTAATATTACTCTTTTTTAAATTTCGTACGACCATTGATTGGGGAAAATTTTCTTACAGTAGTTTTTTTAAGGTACCATTTCTATCAAAAATCATTGCACTTACCAGGTTGATACGGCAACTTGATGCTTTGACCTTCTAATGGCCATAGAATCTACTGTAACTTGATTTCTTCGTAACTGAATAGGCAATAAGTGGGACTTGCTAATTTAAAGCAAGATGGGAAAGCTGGTCCAGTAAACAGAGGCCTCCTCTTCGGTGCTAAAACAGAAGCAAGAGAAGATGTTCTTGACTTCAATACACAACTTCCCTCTTTAGAAGACTACTCTCTTTAAGTTCTCTAATATTTTTTAAGTCTTTTTTATGCTTTATTTGTAAATCTATTCTTGTGAGAGTTTGAAAAATATTGTAGTCTTTTTGAGATAAATATTGTAATCTTCTTGATGCTTCATTTTTTTTCTCTACTTTTTTTTTTTTTATACTTTAACTACTTATCTTTATATGTTATTTACTTAATCTTTTAATATTTGTTAATTGCTCTTGTTAAGGGAAAAGCTTTAAAATTATAAACTTGTGTTTTAAATCTCACGTCCCGATCCGCGAAACGTGATCGGTATAAAAGGTCATCATTAAGAAATCTCTTACAAGTCTTACAATGCAAATATTATACCGATGACTCACTATTTCATCAATTCATGAGAAAATATTTATATAGTACATTTTAATGAAAATTTGACAGAGTTTCCTCTATTTTCTAAAAACCTGGCTTCAAGGCCTATACAACAGCTTCAAGCCTACATGCCCACCATAACCTACACAATAACAAAATAATATGCAGTGGCACAGACTATACAATTTACATCATACTGGGCATCCAACAATCGCACATAACAAATGCATATACAATCCTACCAACTACTATTAATTTCCACCATTCATATATCTTTAATCTCCGTAGGAACAATCCACTTGATCCAAGAGCAAATCCCATATCAGTGTTAGGTAGAGGGATGGTAGGAAGATCCTAGACTTTGAAAAACATGAAAAAGAAAAGGGTGAGTTTCATAGAAACTCAGTGAGTAAACAATCCCCTAATTACCCATAAACCTCATTTAAAAATCATGTTCGAAAGTATATATATATATATATATATATATGGCTATGAAAATATGCTTACCCATTTGAATATCATAACCTCACAAAAAGTTTGGAAGCTTCATCCATTAAGATAGTTAAACAATTGTAATATGATATTTAACAAAATGAAATATACAACAATACATAATACTACAGAAAATATCCATCACGATGAGAACATAAGAAAATATTCAATAAGTTTTATAAAATATAATGACGCATATACAAAATAACCAGCTAGAACCCCAATGAAAAATTTTCCAAAGGTAACCATACATTATAAATATAACTCCATCACACCGCTCAAATCCATCCATCTCGCCTATAAACATTATCATAATCCATCCATTTCGCCTGCATCCATCCATCTCGCTTGTATGATGTTTTGTTTACAAGTGCACTTGAGGGTTACCAATAAATTTCTCAATGAGTCTAATAGTTCAAACCAATAATCTAAAGATATCATATAACATGAAATTTCTATTTTGGGTAAGTAACATTTCTCAAAACATACATAAACAGATTGATGCATTTTTATATCTTCTATCACATTAAAAATAAAATTGCCAATTCCAATAACATAACACAAGATGAAAATGCATCATTTAATCACGGCAAACTATTTTATGTACATGTACAACATATAAATATACTTTCAAAATCACTTTAATTTATAGGAAAACCCCATTATTTAAAAGGATTAATAATATTCTATATAATAAAATTATTTTATGTTTACACATGGGATCATAAAATGAGGAGGATTATCCACTCACCTTAGAAGTTCTTTAGAAAACTAAGTCAACTAAAGCTCCAAAATTTGAACATCAATATGCTTAATCCTTCAATAGGAACTCTACTGAAGCAAAACAAGAAGAGAAATTTCAATTTTCTTCCAGTTAGAACAATAAGGGTTTCAAAGGAAATTTCTTGAAAACTACCTATAAGGTTGCTACAGAATAAATTTTTTGTTTTAGGATTACTCACCACCTTCCAAATGTAGGTGGGGAGCTCAATTGGAGCTGGACCACCACTGATAAGCCTATTGAAGCTGCTGGCCAATCAATAAGCTAGAGAAGGAGGAGACAAGCTGTGAGCCACTATTGAGGAGCTGGAGAAGAAGAGTTGGCCAAAGGGTGACCAGAGAAGGGTGAAGAGGTGATTAGTGGCCCGAGGTGGCCAGATCGAAAAGAAGCAGCTCACTGAAAAACATAGAGCAGTCGATCGAGAAGCTTCGACCTTAGGCTGAAGGAGCAATAGGCCTCCAAGAAAAAGGCAGGTGGAAGACAGTTGGCGATCCTAGCTCATCGAACAATGAGGGATGCAAGAAGAAACAAAATCACTGGAATGGAGGAACTTGCCAGACTAAAAATCGGGGAAGCTTGACTGAAATGAAGCAGCACATGCTGAGGAGAAGGAGACGTCGAAGAACATCAAAAAGTGGCCGGCTCTGCAAGCTTGCAGAAAAAAGAAGGGAAACAGTCGATGATCACATAGCAACATCCAGGAAGCTTTCAGCCAAAGGAGGGAAGCAACTCGTGCCAAGAAGAGGCTTCTAGAGAAATATATAAACAGTGAAAGAAATGGGATAAATTATGATTTAACCCTATGACTTTCCATCGACTTCAAATAAGTCCTTTTAAAAAATATAAAATTATGTTATAATCCCATTGAAAAATTAAAAGTTTTTACCTCGATCCCTTAATAACTTTTTTTTAGGTATTACATTAAACATCAATTCACCCCTTCTTAATATATTTTTTCAATGAATTTTTTAAAATAAAATATTTTTTAAAAAAGTAATATTACTTGTACTTTTCTATATTTACTCCTCTCACTTTTTGTATCAAAAAAAATTTACAAATTCAACATTTTTCTATATTTTTCTTTTCTCAAATGGAAATGAGAATAAATCAAGAATGAATATATAGGAATAAAAGTAATGTTACTCTTTTTAAAATTCCGTACAAACATTCATTGGCGGAAAATTTCTTACAATTTCAAAGGTATCATTTCTATCAAAAATGATTGCACTCAGCAGGTTGATAAGGTAACTTGATGCTTTGACCTTCTAGGCAATAAGTGGGACCTGCTAATTTAAAGCAAGGTAGGAAAGCTAAATAGGACCTCCTCTTCGGTGCAAACACAGACAGAAGAAGAAAAGCAAGGTATTAAGTTTATTTTTTAACTTAATTTTTTATTTATTAAAATTTTTTTATGTATTTTTTAAAAAGAAAATTATAATTTAATAGGTGATGGTTTGCAATGGTTAATAATGGAAGGTAATAGTAAGTGATGGTCAACAATAGTAGTGATAGTGGATGGTGGTGGGTAATGATCAATAATGAAAGGTAATAGTGAGTGGTAGTTAATGACAATAATGGTAATAAGTGATGGTCAACAAAAGAAAATAATAAGCGATTATCATTGGTGGTAGTGATGGTAGATGGTGATCAATAATGGAAAATGGTAGGAAACAATGGCCAATGACGGGTGATGAGCAGTAGTCAATGATGGTAATAGTGGTGGGTGATGGTCAATAGCGAAATATAATGGTAGATGATGATGGCAGTAGTCAATAACGAAAGGTGACGATGGACGATGATAAATGAAGGAAAATAGTGATAAACAACAATAAAAGAAGGAAAGAGAAAATTGATTTTCTTTTTATTTCTATATAGTAACATAATCCGGTGCCTTATATGAGAAAATGATTTCAAATAAAGGAATTCATTAAAATTAATTATTGATAACAAATTCTATTACATATGAATTAACTAAATACGTAGTAAAAAAAATTTAATTTTTTGATTCTATTATCTGCCCCTTAAAATTTCTTAGTCAAATGCTCTTTAATCTAGGTATAGAAGAACTATCATTTAAAAAAATTATAATAAGTAATTTTATCTTTTACACAAAATTAAATTATTATTAATGAGATGTTGAAAAGGGTTTAATTGAAATTTTATATTTTTCATTACATTTAGAATATTAAGTAAATAGTTCATACACTTTGCTAAAATTTAATCGAAGAATTTAAACAACTTCACTTTAAGTTTTCTCCTTTTTCTATCTCTTGACATCGACTTTGATGTTAAGCCTTCTGTAATATTAAAAAAACAAAGGGGATATTAGACTTTTTAAGAGCACAAATTGTTTAAATACCTTGACCGTTGTTCTAGTCTTCTGCAATGTTTGATAATTTCATTTTTTTTCCCATTAATATTCCATTGGCCGTTGACCAATGTAAATGATCCCTTCACAGTTGATAATATATATGTACAAGAAGATATACAGAACATAGAAGGAAAATAATAATAATAAAAAATAAAACATGTTATATAACTGCTAAATATGTAGCTTTAAATCTAAATATTTATGTATCACTTTGGGTGCTTCTAAATTACGATCCGCTGGTATCCTTGGAATAAAATTTTTTTGACTTGGATGGATCTTGTACATCATAAATAATCACATAATTATAATTATAATCTAAATAATTATAATTGCAATATTTATGAACATGATAGTGCCACGTCCACCCATTCTTTTTTTTTTTTTCCTTTCCATGAAGGTTGCGGTTTTTTAATATATTGGTTAAAGTTCTTCTTTAAACGGTTTTAACGGTACGCCTGTTTTTTAAAAATAATATATATATATATATATATCAAATTCTCCATTTACTTTAAATTATATGCATATAATTAAAAATGTGTAACTAATCATCTTATACTTTAAATCATATACACTTTACCTACATTTATTTATTTTTCACACATAAATCTAAAAAAATTTGATACATTTTAACATAAAAATAATATATATTATAAAAAAAATAAAACACATATATGATAATTTTCATCCCAAGTATAAAAGGTTTAGTATATTTTATGCAAATATATTATTTTATTATAAACATTTCTAACTAAATTACTTCTTTTTATATAAAATCAATATATTTATAATTTATAAAATTAAAATAATTTTAAATTTATTGAATATCATATTTACAATAAAAAAATTTAATAAATAAAAAATTAAGTAAAAAATAAAATTTTGCTAAATTATGAAAATTATAATCATTTTTTAATTGGATGGATTGTGTGCATTAGAAATAATCACATAATTATAATTGCATTATTTGATGTTTTACTAAGTGTAATTTTCTTGTATTAAGGAGTGATATTAAAATATTTTCCTTTGTACTCAAGTGAGAATTTACAAGTTTATCTTCAATTAGTTTGTTTTCTCAAAGTCCACAACTTGTTCACGTTTGTCATTCTCTTTTACTCAATAATTTCCTGTTTTATTTGTCAGTCCTGATTAGGTGTCCGCTAGAGTTACTGTAAAGGAGTCAACAGTTATCTGAGGAAAGTCAATAGTTGTTATGACAGAGGCCAAATCTTAATAGTAATTGCAGTGGTAGAGGTCAAAACTCATAATTTTATTTTTTGATACCTAGGTGAGAGCATCGGTACAGTTGGTGCTGTACACCTTTGTTGAAACCCTTAAGCCGCGTTAGTCAACCGTTTGTGAAACCTAGGGAAAGACATGTTAGGTGGTCCCGTGGAAGTGGGTAAATCTAAAGTGATGCAATCCCCATATTTTCATATACCTAAACCCAAGTGAGTAAACCAAAATCATTGTAGTTAATATTGAGTTAGTAAACCAAAACCCAATAACTAATGACAACATAAAAGTAATTGAAGACAACTCTAGGTAGTAATGGCACACTTGGTTAGGTACTTATTTCCCATAAACAAGGAACTTATACCTTTTAGTTTAGAGTTTAGCTTAGACACCCTTAGCTCTGAAAAATATAAACAAAACATAAAGAATTCTCAAAAAATAGATAAACTACTAGGAGAACTTCAAAACATAGAAACTCAAAATAAAGTAAAAGATGTTTCAACCCAAAACCAATTCAATAGGTCAATTGAAAACTTAAGATAAATCATAAAATATTAAAAGCTCATTATTTCTCTCCAGAAAATCAAGAAAAAAGAAATTGGTATATTTCAAAAATTCCCTTAAGATTTAGAGAAATGTTAAGAGATAGGTATTTAGAAACAATAGAAAAAGAACAAAAACATATATTTTTCTTCAATTGGCTAGAAGACTTTTGTCAAAAAAATAATATTAAATATCTATTTGTCAAAATTAATCAAAAGGAAAACATAAACTCAAAGGTAAAAGCTGAAGTTTCAAGACAAGAAACCATAGAAGAAAAACCTCAGTCAAAACTTCAAAAAGATAAAGGTAAGAGTCAATCAAAACTTCAACAAGAAAAAGACACATGTTTACCTAGTTCACAGTCCAGAATAGAAGTTAAAGAGATAAATAATCAACCTAGTCTCAATAATTCAAGTAAGGAGATAGGAGTTCTATTATCTATACAAAAAGAAGAAAACATTAAAATTAGGTCTCCTAAGTTAGAGGCTAAAAATGAAAATAATGAAGACAAAAAGGTTTCTTTCAAATTTTAGCCAAATGATCAAAACCATGCCAAAAACTCTTCCAAACAACAATCCCTAGGAAAAGAAAAAATAGGTCAAGAAGAAATAATTCAAAATAAAATTAAACTTCAAAATGAATATTCAAAATAAATCCTTCAGACAAGATCCACTTCATTAGGAAATCTAAAAAACAGTTCAAATCCTATATTACTCCAAAATACCGAAACATTGAAAATAAGAGAAAAATTAGAACAGCCAATAGTTAAACCATTTTCAATAACTAAAGAAGATACTAAAATTCTTTTGTCCAAAATCTCTAAATATGAACCTCAAAAATTAAAAGAAATAGAACAAAATAAAATTTCAAAATTAGAACCTTTGATAAAGTCAAAAGATGATAAAATTACAAAAAATGGTAAACTTGGGCTTGAGTGTCACGCAAGACCCAAGCAACTAGTAAAAAAAATTCAAAAAAACACAAATAAAAATAATAACTCTCTCAATCCTCACCAAGAGCAAACAATCAATCAAAATCCTCCAAGCATTCCTAGCCTAAGACCTAAAATATTACAAAATCAGCCTAAACTTTCCAACAATCTAAAACACTTAGTCGATCAAGACTCAATAATGAACAGCCAACTCTCTTAATAAAAAGACAAGATAAGAAATCAAAGGTGAAAAAGTCAAAAAGAAAAATTAAAGAAGCCTTACAACACGTATTACTTTGCATGGAAAATCAAACTAGTACATGCATACGTAGTTGTCCTTCAAAAATTAAAGAAATTATTAATACTAAACTACTCAATAACAAACAAACCCCAAAAAATAATAAAAAAACATTCAGCCACAATACAAGAAATAATTACAAAAGACAAGTGTCACTTAGAAGATTCAAAAATAGAAAAACTTTCAAAACCTTCATCCTTCTTCACGTCTAAAGAAGAAAAAATTATCAATAAAATTTTAAAAATTACAAAAGATAATACCCAAGCTCCAAAAAATATAAAACCTTTGTCAAAAATTAATGTTTTATCAAAAAACTTAAGATTATTAATAGATATAATAGACAAAATATCAAATGAAGAAAATACAAGAAAAATAAAAGAAATAAAAGGTAAGGAAGAAGAACAAAACATAAAAGATGAAGGCTGCCACCTTTACATAAACAATGTTACAAGCCATCATGAACACATGCAAAATAACTTTTAACAAGAAATGGCCACTTGTCACTCAAATTTAGGTTCCAAAGCATCAAATAATCAAGAATCCAACTGCAAAATAGTCCAAAACAAACATAACTTAGTAACATCATTCATTCAACAAGAAGACAAAGAAGGTGAAGTAATAAAAAACAAAAAAGATGTAACAAGAGAAAAACTAGAAAAAGTAAGTTACGTAAAAGATCATAAAGAAGAGAAAAAAATTGCAACCTTACTACTTCAAAACACTAGAAAAAATATAATTTCAAAATCAGCTAGTTGTCTCCCTATATCGAAAGATAAGGCAATTAAAGAGATCAAACAACAAAAGGACAAAAATAACTCTTTAATAATTCAAGATATAAATCACGTTTCCAATTCATGTAGAATTATTGTTCATACTAGCCAAACTTTATCATTAATATGCTTCAAAAATCAAAACAACAATGACAAACTGCTTCAAATAAAATAATAATAGGAAACCATCCCCTTTTAGAAGAAATAAAACTCACTCATGCTGAATCCTCAATAATTACTTCTCCTTTCAAAATAGGAATATATCAAAAAAAGATTGTCAAGAAAATTTAGGTCTCAAACAAATAAAAAATATACAACATCAAAATAATTATTCAAGTATAATTCTGCATACAATAACCACACAGTTAGACAATATAGAAGAATCTATAAATAATATTATGAATCAAATACCCCTTCAAAGTCTTAAAAATTCAAAAGACAAAACTACTAAAAAAGATATATAAATATTACTTTAAAAGTTGAAATAATTAGAAAAGAATAAACAAGCAAAAGAAAGCAACTTTGAAAAGTCAAAAATTGGCCAAAAAGATACAATACAACACAGGAGATATTGTAATGAGATTAATGTTCAACCAAAACCATCAAAAGCCAATAAGATTTCACCATGTAAAACTAGTCTAACGCCCAAAGCAACAAATTATAAGCCTAAAGTAAAAATTTTCAATAAACCAATAAATGAAAGTCATGCACAAGTAAAATTAAGCTACCAAAACAATAACTCCATACAAACAAATAAAGACACATGTCTATTCCCATCAAAATTAATAAAGACCAAGAAAATAATAGGTTACAAGACAAATTATTTCAAAGAGTCTTGCATCCAAGACATAGAGGAGAATAATCCTCAATCCAAAAGGAATGACTTAGCTGTCTCTCAAAGGAAAATGAAATTATTCCAAACAAAAGTCAGATTTTTAGGTCATGATATTTATCAAGAAACAATAACTCCTATTAGCAAAGCAATAGAATTTGCAGACAAGTTTCCAGATGAAATCAAAGACAAAAAAACAACCTCAAAGATTTTTAGGATGCTTAAAGTATGTGTCAAGTTTTATTCCAAATTACAGTCATATTACAAAACCACTCTTCAAAAGACTAAAAAATAATTCTCTTGCTTAGAATCTATAAATGACAAAAATTGTTAGAAAACTAAAGTCAATAGTTTATCAACTTCCTTGTCTAGAAATTCCAAACCCTCAACCTTTCAAGATAGTAAAATCTGATGCCTCTGAAGTAGGATATGGAGGAATACTCAAATAGAGGTCAAAAGAGTTAAAAGTTGAACAAGTAGTGAGATGTTATTCAAGATGCTGGATCGAATCTCAACAAAAGTATTTTACTATCAAAAACAAAATTTTATGTAACATTATGATGTCTTTTCCTATATATATGTACAAGCCTTGCTTATGTTTTGAAAACAATACTTTACATTTTGCATCCTTCGAAAAGAAGATGAAGAGATCATCTCTCTCCTTTCCATCTTATTTGAAATTCCCTCATCAAAAAATTTTTGCAAGGATCTCAATGAATCAAGAAAAATCCTCATCAAGTCAGGATTTCTTTCAAAATTCATCTTCATTAAGAATCATATCTTCAATGACTTATTCCATTTTACCAAAAGCTTTTCCTCAAGATTTAAAAGAAAATATTTATTCAAAAGCTCAAGATTTAGCCCAAGAGTTTCAAGAATTAATATTCAATTTTCTGTCCTCAATAGCTAATAATCTTATGCCAGGAATGACAATACTTTGGGATGATGAATATCTCTTTGAAAAAGAAATATTACCTTGTCCAAAAACTAATCCAAATTGCCAAACAATCCCTCTTGAACATTCTTTATGTCCATGTTAGCTAGTTTATAGTCTTCCTCTTGTCAATATAGATTTAGACCTTTTCAAAAATATTCATTTTACCTATCAAAACAAAACCATAACCATTACCCCAAGAACCCTTTATGATTATGGTAATCTTCATCAAGTCATTATATCAAACCTCAACAAATTCTCAATTTTGGAAGAAAAATAGAATATATTGTATCCCATATTTTTTCACACAAGCTTGCTGGTGTCAAATATGTTCAATTATATATTACCAATATACCACCAGAATGACTCCTTTAGGAAAACTTATTCCTGCTTGTTAGCCTTAGAGGTTATTAGACTAGAATACTCTAAGCTACACATTGATTTTAATATTGAAAAAACAATTATTATCTAACAATATGTTTTAGTGTTTTTGAATCTATTTTTCAAGATTAAAGAAAGTTCAAAGGTATTTGATTCAAGAAAGTTAAAGAGATTCAAGATTAGTGTTTAGGATTTTGATTTTGATAGGATTTTAT
>JANHAO010004444.1:0-24207 GCA_026873985.1 Saraca asoca | reverse complement strand
TTGTGTTATAAAACTTTTAAATTATCTTAAATATTCATTTTGAGTACTTATTTTCATATGAAAAAATAATAATTACAATATATATATATATTTACAAATAAGTATAATATTTTTTAATATTTACAAATATATCCCTATATTTTTATTATTTATACATATTCCCACGTGTCGGTGTCCTATATTTTTTGAAAATACCGTGTCTCCGTGTCTGTGTCCGCGTATCAATGTCCGTGCTACATATAATTGAAAAGTGTTATTAAATAAATTTAAATAAATATATTTAATTATGTAAATCTATTTATATGTACATAATAGTTCTCTTAATTTGTACTTTTATGTTTATATCTCCTCAACACCATAAATTGATCACACACGAGAAAGGTTAATTTTTTAAATTACCTAATATTATAAAATAATATTTAAAATTATCATAGTATGCCTATATTATTAATAAAGTCACAAAAATATATTTATTCATATTTAAAATCAAAATACATAAATTAAGAGAAAAATACAAACAACCCTTTAAAATAAGATCTATTTTCATATAGTCCTCATAAAATTTTAAATAATACAAATAACTCTTTTAAAATATTCAAAAAATTGAAAATGATAAAATCTTAGTTTAAAAAAGGAAAAAAAAAGTATATGAATCACTTGTGACATTTTTTAATAGTCTTTTGATACGGTAAAATCAAACCAGTAATGAAAAAAATAAAAAAAAAATGCATACCTCATTTGCTCAAATGCAACTGATCCTCCAACAATAATTTACTTAAATTGTTTGTCTAAATTCATAAGAAAAACTCAGCCATAGTTGATAGTAATTCAATTCGGAAGAAAACCTTGGACAAATTGACAAAAATTCAAGTTAAAAATAGTTAGAAAGAGTCATAGGTGACTCACATTTCATTTCCTATTTTTTTAACTGAGATTCCAACATTTTCTTTTCTTTTTTTTTTTTTTGAAAACCTCGAGGGGTTATTTGTAAGATTTGAAATTATATGTTACTAAGCCCTTAGTTTTGAGAGCTCATTTGTATCTTACACTAAAACCCTTAAAACATGATCAAGTTTTCTTTTTGGAAGAATGGAAATGAGAAGAAGTAATGCCTCCAAAGAGGGAAGAAAGTTTAAAAATTAAGCAAATAATAGAAGAATCCTCAAAGGATATAACTATAAAATTTGCGAGAAAATGTTCAAGATTTATAAAACTTGAAGACTTTAGAACTATAGCCTCTTCAAGATCAAAATATTTTTTAAGAAATTTTGTAAATTCAGTTTCAACATTAGATTTAAATCTATGAAATCATATAAACCTAGAATCTTGACAACCTCAAGTTAAATTTCAAAATATAAATTATAGTGAAAATGTTTCAAAATTACAATACAAAGTAGAATATACTTTAATAAATGAACCTACTTCCTCTACTTTTTTAGATTTACAAAATCAATTCAATATAATAAAAAGAGAATTTGTGTTAAATAAAAAATTTCTTAATAAAAAGTTTTATTTAAAGAAAAATGAAGAATAAAGAAAATCGCATTTTTCAAAATGTTCTATAGAACTATTAGATATTTATAAAAAGCTATATTACAAAATTTCAGGAAAAAAAACTTGAAAAATATATATCTGTGGTTTAAGGATTATTGTATTAATAACAATATAAAAAATCTTTTTATTAAAAATTATCAAAATACTTTCAATATGTTACAAAAAGCTACTCTAATAGGGTAAACACAAAAAAATAAAACAATTACAGGTCATTAATCCTCCTTTAGAAAAAAAAATTTACACACTTTGATTTTTTAATAATTGCTTTCCCTTTTAAAATAGGTGTCTTAGAAATTGAATGTCAAAATAATACAAATCTTAAACAAATAAAAAATATTCAATATCAAAACAATTATTTTAATAAAATTCTTTATACAATAGCAACTCAATTAGATAATGTAGAAATTTCAATTAGTAATTTTTCAAATTACATATCTCTTCAAAAACCTAAAAGTTCAAAAAATAAAGAAAAATTAGAACAACAAATTTTTAACCTTTTTCTATGTCTCAAGAAGAATTAAAAAATATTAAAGTAGAAAAGTCAAATAATTATGAAGATTTATTAAAAGAAGTTACAATAAAATTGCAGAATTTAAATACAGAATACAAGGTTCTAAATAATGGAAAAACTTCAAAAGATATCAATACAATTTTAAAAAATTATGATAAAAGTGGAATAGAGTAACTAGAATATCAATTCTCTGAAGAAAGCAATTTACAAATTAATATATGCATGGGGCCTACATAGATATTCTTCCAAACAAGGTCAAAAACTTTATCCAAATTATTATACTAGAAATTGTTATGCTAGGCCTATACCTTAAGATATTCAACTTGAAGAAAGAAATCAATATTAGGAAAATTCTTTTGATGGGCATGAAATCGATGAATGGAACAAAGATAATAAAAGTGAATATGAAATAATTAATATATTAAAAAATATGACCATGACAATGACAACCTACAAGATTTAAGCTAATGATAATAAGAAAATTATTAATTTAATAATAGCAAGATTTTCTGGTCAATTAAAAGGTTGATGAGATAACTATATAACAGAAGTCAAAAAAATTTAATTGTTTCACATGGTTAAATTAGAAATTATAAATGGTCAAATAGTATAATCATATGATATATTTAATACTTTAATAGAAGTAATAATAAAATAGTTATAAAAAATTTCTCTTAAATTTAAGATAGAACCTACAAAGTTTTATTAAATCATAAGTGTCGAATATTCATAGATTTTAGATGATATAAAGATGAATTTTTATCAAGAATTTTTAAAAGACTCAATTGTATTCTAACTTATTAGAAAGAAAATTTTATAACAAGACTTCCTAAACAGTTTGTAGAAAATGTTGGAGAAAACTTAAGAAGAAAATTCAATGGAAATTTTCTTTGGGTAGAGTTAAACTATGGTCAATTGATCAATATAATTAATCAAGAAGGATTAGTGTTATGTATAGATTTAAAATTGAAGGCTAGAATAAAAAAATAAAATAAATACAAAAGAATTAGGAATATTTTATAATCAATATGGTTATATATAAACCTACTCAAGAGGCACCCATCAAAAGAAAGAAAAAATTAAAAGCAAACAAAGCTACATCATCCAAACCATCAAGAAAAGTTGGCACATCCCATTACGTAAGATCAAATCTAGGGGTGTTAAACGAGTCGTCAGCCCGCGGATTTGGAGCAGATTGGACTTGTTAAAATTAGACCCATTTAAAAATAGACCTAAACGGGTCAGGTCCGGCGGGCTGCAGTCCAAGCGGACCAAATCCGCATGGATACGGGCCAGTCCACGAGTCAGGACTAAAGTGAAAATTTTATAAGGACTAAATTGAAAATTTTTCCTTCGGATAGGCCTTTGTAAAAGGCTGTGAGAAGTCTAGGGGCTAAAACATAATTTTTTCCATTTTTCTTACAAAACAAGGCTGGCTCGCAGGCTGGTCCGGTCCATGAATAAGCCAGACCGAACCGACAATCCACGGGTCCGTTTTAATGCGAGCTTAAATGGACCAGGTCTGTTTAGGCCCAGTCCGTGTGGATTTTGACCCGGCCTGGCCCACCCCACTCGTCTAACAGCCCTAATCAAATCCAACTTATCAAACATGTAGCGAAAGACCTGAGAAATCTAAAATGAATACAAAATATAAAGAATAAATAATATACTATAAGTATGATCAATTTGGTCATTATGATAGAAATTATAATATTAACAAAAAACCAATAATTTGAGTGTTAGTGGCGAGTGAAAATTTCAAGAACTCTTAATAAATTCAACATCTGAATCATAATATTCTTATGAAGAAGAAGAGTAAATCTATCAAATTTAAGAAGATTCCAAATTAGAAAATTTATCCAATAAAAATTTTCAAGAAAATGTATCAAATAACACTTGTTTTCAAAATTGTGGAGAAATATGTGCTAACAACTTCTCCTACTACGAATGTTCTTTTAAAAGATTTAAGATCTTTAATAGAATAATAGGTAAACTTACAGCTATAGAAATTCAAAGAGAATATTTACTAAAATTAAAAAGAATAATTGATCAAAAAATTTAAAAAAAACAGAGCCTTATTATTTGCAAGATATTTTTAATAGATTTAAAAATCATAATAAAATTATTATTAAGGATTTAAATAGAAATTAATAATATCAAGAGTGAAATATAAGAAATAAAAGAGAAAAATTTAGAATTATAATTAAAAATTATTCAATCATTTGCCAAAAATTCTATAAAGGCAAAAGGGGAAGAAGAAATAAATAGTGTTCAATCATCTCAAAATTTTACGAAAATATATTTAAATATTATTCAAATAATTCAATTTTATAAATGGATTTTTTAAATTGATTTAGTTGTCAATAATAAATTTCAAAAAATGTTTTATACTTTAATAGATTCAGGAGCAAATATGAACTACATTCAATAAGAAATAATACCGGTAAAATATTATAAAAGAACAAAAGAATCTTTGAGAAATGCTAGTAGTATTGAAATGCAAATTTATTATAAAATTGAAGACATTGGATTTGTAAATAAAGGATTTGTTTCAAAAATACCTTTGTTTTAATAAAAATATGAATGAACAAATAATTTTAGGAACGTCATTTTTAACTCAAATATATCCTTTCAAAGTTACTCTAGAAGGAATTTATCCTTCAAACTTCAATAAAGTGTATTTCAAATTTGCTATATCTCCTTGATCAAAGATGTCAGTATTATTCAGGAAAATGAAGTTTTCTTTCAAGATGCTTAAATAAAGTCTCCTTCAAATAAGGAATGGATTGAATGTTAGATTTTCCATGATTTCAAAATATTAGTGCATGTTTTCAAATAAATTATTTAATATTTAGCTTTCTTCAAAAATTTTAAACTCTTGCAAAAGATGTTTTTAGAGGATTCAAGATAAGAAGTCCATCTCCTAAAAAGACCTTGGCTAACTTTGCTATGAAACCCCTAATATCACCTACCACAAGCCTATCTAATCAAGCAATAATTTGCCTATTAATAAGATCCACCATTTGCCCCGCTCAAAACAAGTTTACTACCTTAGGTACAATTCCTGTACCACTCAGTAATTATCTGGAAGTTGCATCATCCTCAATAACCTTTCTGTCAAAATCATCTCAAAATTATTTTCAAAATATAGATTATGTGATCAAAGATATCAAAATATCAATAGTATTTGTTAAAGACCATCAGAAAACCCCCAACTCCTTAAGAGTGTGCCAAAATGATATTACCTTAAAATTTTACTTTTCTTCCAGAAACTCTAAAAGAGAGAGAGAGAGAGAGAGAGAGAGAGTATTAAGAACTAATTTTGATTCAAACTTGTTCAATAGAGTTAGAACAAAAATTTGATCTACCAAATCTCAAAAAGGTGTCCATTGCAACACTCAAAACCATTTGGATTTTAACTCTTCAAGACTAGAGACAATCTATTTGTACCCATAAAATCTTTGAAATTTATTATAAACCTTTAACATTCAATTATGAGGATTATGAAAAAACATGGTTCAATATCCTCTATTATAATAACTATTCCCACTCTTGGTTTATACAATTTGCAACAGTGTGCTCAAACAATTGTCTAGCTTGATTTTTTGAATGGTTCAAAATATATGGTTTGACTCTTCAGATTTTTTATCCAAAAATTCAAAAAAGTTTTGATCATTTCTCTTAAAGAATTAACCAAAATATAAACAAACTTCAACATTTCCCAATTAATTTCAAAATTGTCTAGATTTTATTTTAGGATTATACTTTTATGTACGAATATCCTTAACAATATCCTTTGAGTTTAGGAAGAATTTTCAAAATAAAATGGTGGCCAAAATTCAAAAGCAAATTCGTAGATGTCCATGCAGTCCAAAATTATATCAAATTCAATCCACATATGATGGCCTAGTCTCAAGAACAAACTTCTTTTTTGACTTTGAAAAGCAAATTATCAGTGCAATTAGTAAGAGCCACATCAAAAGAAGAACTTGAAAAGAAATTGTTAGAAGCACAATCTCAAATTGATAGTGATAAAGGAAGTACAAATAATAAAGAAACCCAGTCTGTATTCAATCAAAATGAGGATAACTACTATGAAATAGATCTCAACTAAATTCAATAGATAGCAAAAATATTCAAAAGGCTACCCTTATACTAGATTCTCCTATTCAAAATAGATCATAAATGCCTTAAAAGTTAAACTTCCTTCTGCGAAAGATGGAAACAAAATTATGTCCATCAAAATAATGGAGTTCTAAAACTAGAATCAAAAGTAGATTGAAGTCTGAAATAATTCAAGCAATTTCAAGAAAAGGCTCAAGTTCGAAGGAAGTCAAACAAATTCAGAAGATGTTTCAAGTTCAAAGAACTCTATAAAAGGTGACATCATCAAGAGTTGAAGACAAAATAGAGAACCTACAAAACTTTGAATTTTAGAATTAAGGACAACCCTCAAATGTCTCTTGTAATCCCTTTCCTTTCCTTCCTTAATACTTGTAATTTTTCTCTCTCTATTCAAAATCCTTATATGTGATTACCAATTATCAATAATATTTCTGTAAATTTTTCAATTACTGTGCTTATTTCTTTGAAAGCTTTCTTTGTTACTAGAATTTTCATAAATTATATATGATTTATATTTTATAATTTTCTTTACTGTGCTTCCATATTGCATCATTATTTTCAATATGTATTCCATACTCTCCACACTCCCAATATTGATCTAGAGCTTCCTAAGCAGCTCTACCCGACTTGGTATCAAAGCCTTATGAGGGGGAGGAAGTAGAAGTCTGCAGTTAAAGAATGTTGTGGTCACTATAGCAAAGGTAAAACCTCAAACCCATAGGTTAAGGTGTGTATTGGTCAACCTTAAAAGCTGTGTTAGGTGGTCTTAACATTTAACCTAAAAGATTTAGGTAGTAAATCAAAACTATAGTAATTAACAATTTTTCTATAAGTAACAATGGCTTCTCTAATGAGAAAACTATCCCCTAAATCCAATTATCTAATACCTTCAATCTTTAGTAAAGAAAGTAGTGAAAAAATTAATTAAGATATAATAAATAGTCAAGAGATAGTCATTTCAAAAGTTGAACAAAATTTGCATAATTAGAATATACCCAAAGTACCTATTCAATAGATTTATAAAATACATACCTTTGATTTTTTCTAAGATCAAACTATTAAAACTTGTGAACAAAATTTAAGCATCAATAGAATTCATGATTCAATTCCCCTTTTTCAAAAAAATCTTATTAAAGAAAATAAAAAACATTATAATTATTTGCATATAGGTATCATATAAGTAACTACAAAATCTTTCCATAGATCAGAAATAAATTTTCCAATACTTATAGAATTAAGAGATTCAAGAACAACAACTATCAAAAATTCAATATTATCTCATTTACAATCTAATCTTTATAATGGTCTAGTTTACTTTAATTATTTTCAAGATTATACTATAGTTTTGAGCAACCTAGATATAGAAACTTTTTCAATTTTACTTGTCAAAACTCAAGATGGAATTTGAATAGAAGGAACCAAACAAGTGGAAATTATAGGATTCATTATAATGTCATAAAAACTAACATCAATAATAAAGTTTTAAGAGTCTCTTTAAAATTGAAACTATGTTAATAGAAGCAAATACAAAAACTTCCTTAGTTCTTACTCCAAAGCCCTTAAAATATGATTGAATTTCCTTTTTACAAGAGTGGAAACTACAAAAAGTAATGCCTCAAAAGAAAGAAGAAAGTTAAAAAATTAATCAAATAATAGAATAATCCTCATGAGATGTAACTATAAAATTTGCAAAAAAAAAAAAAGTCTCAAGATTGTAACTCTTAAAGACTTCAGGTCGAGAGCCTCTTTAAGATTAAAATATTTTCTGAGAAATCTTATAGATTCAACTTTAACATAAGATTTAGATCTATGAAGTCATGTGGATCTCGAATATAGATAATCTAAAATTAAACTTCAAGTTATAAATTATAGTGAAAATATTTCAAAATCACAATACAAAATAGAATATGTTTCAACAAATGAACCTACTTCCCCTACTTTTTCAAATAAGCGAAATCAATTTAATATGATAAAAAGAGAATTTGTGTTAAATAAAGAATTTCTTAATTAAGAGTTTTATTTAAAGAAAAATGAAGAAAAATAAAATGATATTTTTCAAAATTCTCTACAAATTTTTTAAAATGCTATATACAAAACTTCAGAAAAACTTGAAAAACATATGTATTTCTTTGATTGGTTTGAAAATTATTGTATTAATAAAAATATTAAAAATCATTTTATTAAAAATAATAAAATACTTTCAATATGATACAAAAAGCTACTCAACAATGACAAACATAAAAAAAAAATAAAACAATTATAGGTAATTATCCTTCTTTAGAAGAAATAAAATATACACACTTTGATTTTTCAATAATTACTTCCCCTTTCAAAATTGGTGTCTAAAAAATTAAATGTCAAAATAATAAAAGTTTTAAACAAATAAAAAATATTCAACATAAAAAGTTATTCTAATAAAATTCTTCATTCAATAGTAATTCAATTAGATAATGTAAAATTTTCAATTAGTAATATTTCAAATTATATATCTATTTAAAAACCTAAAAGTTCAAAAAAAATAAAGAAAAATTAGAACAACTAACTCTTAAGCATTTTTCTATGTCTCAAGAAGAATTAAAAAAATATTAAATTAGGAAAGTCAAATGATTATGAAGATTTATTAAAAAAAATTACAATAAAATTTACAAAATTTAAATACTAATGATAAGATTCCAAAAAAAAACATTAATATTATATCTAAAAGAAGTGATAAAGGAAGGAAAGATGTAAGGATGATGCAGTAAAATAAATTTAATAATATTTATCTTTAGCCTTTCAACCATATGATTGTGATATAATAAAATACAGAATTAATTTAAAAAGGATTAGAATTATCTGAACTTCCTATTTGAACCATTGATCTTTTCTTTATGACAGAATCACTTCTCATGATGGCTATGGTCATTAATTGGAAAACCGTAAAATAGCAATCTGATGGGAAAAACACTACCTGACCATATAAGACATAGGAGTAGGGACCTATCAATAAATTATTGTGAAAATGGGTTTGAATCCTACCCATCACATTAATCCAACCCAATATATAGAAATAGACTATATCAAATTAAGCCTAATAATTTTATTGAGTGTTCCAAATTATCTTGATATTAACTCATCATAATTTATGAATTATAATTCAAAATAAGAGAATTCCAACAATCTCCTACTTGTACAACATAACTCATAAATTGTGACCACTTTTAAATTAACGTCAAGACAATTACGGTACTATTACACTTATAGGTCCGTTGAAATTATAAACTTCCAATGATGTAGATCATTATACCCGAAGGGTATATTAGTGGCATACACACTGTATACTTATATTTTGATGACCAAACACAAAATGTGCAAAGTAAGATTTACATGATAATAAATGTGACTATATCCAAATCTCTACACAATAGTCCTAACTTCCACCCAAGATGCCACATGAGAATTGACATTTTCAATGCAGCAATGAAATAGGGTCTAAATGTCTCCAATAACATGTCATAATCAAATAACGTGCAAAAATAATATATATGACAAAATCATGAATATTTCATTTTAACATATCTTGAGATAAATAACAAAAACAATACAATGCTCCCACTAACCTCAAACATCAAAGACTTAGCCAAGCCCATTTTATTTACATGATCATGATATATTCCATTAGCTAAACTTTTGGTTAATAAATCCATGAGCATGTAATCTATGGAAACATACTTAATGCAAGTAATATACTCGTATATCTTTTCTTTCACAAACTAATATTTTACATCAAAATGTTTTGTACGATCAAAGCTTTTATTGTTCAAAAAGAAGTTCACAGCAGTAATATCATCACAGTAAATGGCTCGGGCATTAAGATGCTTTCGACAATTAAGAAGCCAATAATTAAATTCCTTAACCACATGGTTTCACGAGTAGCTTCAAAACACATGATATACTCTGCTTCCATAGTAGAGATTGCTGTAATGGTCTATTTGTTTCTTTTCCACAATATAGCTCCTCCTATCATCATAAAAATGTATTCAACTGTTAATTTATGATAATCCGAACAACTTACAAAGTCTGAGTCTAAGTAGCTTGTGACAATGAAATTTTCCAATCTTCTGTAGGTCAGCATGTAATCTATAGTACCCTGTAAATACCTCATTATACTTTTAGCTACAATCTAATACCTCTAACCAAGATCACTCAGGTATTTCCCTAGTATATCAACAACATAAGCTATATCAGGACGTGTATATACCTGAGCATACTTTAGGCTACCTACAACTAATGCATATAAGACATTTTTCATCTTTTATTTTTTATTATTATTCTGAGGACACTTGATCTTTAAAAAGATTTCACCCTTTTGGATAGATTAAGAAGTCTGAGAACATGTAGACATGTTGAATTTCTTCAGAATTTTCTCAACATATAATTGCTGAGACAAGCCAAAAACACCCAAAGATCTATCACAATGAATCTTAATGCCCAAAACAAAAGAGGCATCCCTAAGATCTTTCATCTTGAAGTGCTGTGATAGCATTTGCTTTGTCTCCATCAATATATTCACATCATTACTTGCGAGGAAAATGTCATTAACATACAGAACCAAAATTACAAAGCTACTTGCAATCAATTTTATATATATGCACTAGTCTACATCATTCTCCTCAAATCTAAGAAAAGCTACTATCTCATTAAACTTGAGATACCACTGTCTAGATGCTTATTTTAAACCATAAATGGACTTTTTTAGTTTACACACAAGTTATTCCTTACCCTTCTCTTAAAAATCATCTAGTTATTTCATGTACACTATTTCTGATTGGTCACCATTTAAGAAGCTTGTTTTGATACATATATTTGATGCAACTCTAAATCAAAGTGAATTACCATCACCATAACAACTTGAAATGGGTTTTTAGTTAAAATCAGTGAAAAAGTCTCTTTACAGTCAATGCCTTCTCTCTAAGTGTAGCCTTTTACTACTAATATAGCCTTGTACCTCTCAATCCAACCTTGAACATCCCTCTTAGTCTTTAAGACCCATTTACATCTGATTGGCTCAGAATCTGCAAGTAACTCAACTAAATCCCATATCTGATTCTTATATATAGAAACTAATTTATCTTCCATCACATTTATCCATTCTAATGAGTTTAGGCTGGACACAGCTTGCAAGAATATAGTGGGATTAATCTCATCATTAACATCAAATTCATATTCCTACAAGTCAATCAAATAATCATTAGAGATTCCTAATATGTGAACTTTTTGAAGTCTCCTCAATGAAATTTCATCAATTAACTCATCTGGTTCCACATTTTCTTTAGCTAGATGCACTAGATCATTCTATGGGATAGCAAAAGATGATTCAACATGTTGCGATGCTAGTAAAATTACAACATTTTCCTCTCTAAAGGTTGTGATATGCACTATTTCACTCTCATTATCTAACTCAAACTCAAAATTAGATAGCTCTGTCTGATTCAACCACTATGGTAGAATGAGTAAGATAATATAACCTGCTGCCTCTCGAGCTAGTGCAATAGCCAATAAAATATCTAGATATTGTTCTTGAATCAAGTTTCTTTATGGAAGGAATATATGGTTTCATCTCATCCTTACAACCTTAGACATGAAAGTTTCTCAAAATAGGCTTCTTACTAATTAATAACTCATATAGAGTCCTGGGCACCAACTTACTCAATAGTTAATTCAGAATATAGGCAATAATATTAATAACAGCACCTTATAAAATCTCTGGCAAAGAGAATTGTGCAAGCATATACCTTACCATATCCATGAGTGTCCTATTTCTCCTTTTAGCTATGTCATTCTGTTCTGGTGTTCCAAGCATGGTGTAAATGGCTTTGATTCCACATTCTTGCATATACCTGGCAAATGGACTAGGATTTCTTTCAGTTTTATCATATCTGCATAGTACTCACCACTTCTATCAGACTTGACGTATTTTATATTTTTTCCTAGTTCAAACTCAACTACAACTTTAAAGAACTTGAAGGCATCTAATGACTCAAATTTTTCAATGAGTATTTCTATCAATCCAAATTTGGAGTAGTCATCTATGAAGGTGACAACATACTTGTAACCACCCACAGAAGTAGGTGTGATGGGTTCACTTATGTCAACATGGATCAACTTAAAAGCATCCTATTTTCTACTTCTATTTCCCTTTCTAACTTTAATAGGAAGTTTTGCTTTTATGCAATCTACACAAGGGTTATAATCTGAAAAATCTAGATCACGCAAGGTCCCTTCCTTTATTAACCTTTATATTCTTTATCTCGAAATATGACCTAAACTTCTATGCCACAATATTGACAAACTCTTGTTGATTTTACTTCTCTTCTTTCTAGTCATAGTATTAATTGATTTTGCAAAATTAAGATCCAAATCAATTTTATATAACTCATTAGATAACACATCAAAATCAACAACAGATAAATTATACAGTAAATCAAATTTTCTATTATCAAAAGAACAAAAGCATCCATCATAATCCAATGCAACAACCAAAATCAAGTTTCTCTCATAGAAGGTACATATACAACATTTTTTAGTCTTATCCAGTAAATAAATAAAAAGAAATATCTCTTATGTGCTCCACTTGTACTCTATCATCATTTATAAGTTGAACAATCAATTCTCCATCACTTAGCTTCCTCAGGTTTCTCAGTGCCTTTCTTTTTCTTAAGCCACTTCTTATATTTAAAGTAATACACCTTCGTGTGCCCATATTTCTTGCAAAACCTACAATTTCCTTTGAATTAAGCTTTCTTAGGCTTGTAGCGATTATTTTTCACACCATCATTTTTTTTTATCATGAGAGAATTTTCCTTTTGTTGTCTTTCTAGTGCCCTAAAGCTAAACCATGAGAAATCACATTGACTATTTTCACCTTTTCCATCCTTATAGCATCCTCTACTTGTGTAACAATAAAATTCATTTATAGTTTATCCATCTTTCTAGGTATTATAAGACATCTTCAGAACATCAAATTCAGCAGGTAACAACCCTAGTGCATGTCAGATTAAGTAACTTTCACCTAGATTGCCATTCATATTCTTCAAATTGTATAATAGTGGACCAATTTCAAAATATGCTCGCCGCACTCCTCTAACACCATCATATATGATCTTTTCAAGCAATGAGAGGTAACGACCTTTTTAATTTTATCAAACTTTACAAAATTTTTACAAATTGATTCAAGAAAAGTCTTTGCATTCTCAGATTCAAGAATACTATATCTAATTATTTTGTCCATGGTGTACTTCATGGTTATCAAACACACTCGGTTTGAGTGTGTTCACTTCTCATGTTTTGCTTTCAAATTAGCACTTGAATCTACATCTGTAACAAGCTCTTGTTCTCAAAGTGCCAAATTAAGATGGTGACCACTAGGTATAACTTTAATGACTCTATCCAGTCCTCATAATTCGTCTCATTCAACGTCTTTACAAAAATTAATTACATATTCTCTTGAATACCACACAAAAATATTTTATTTTACAAAATTTTATGTAACTAGTCCCAGAAAAGCATAAACACATTTATACAAAATTTAATGATATAATATGAGTCATAAATAATTCCTATAATAATATTCCATATTAATCAAAATTAATCAACATTCAAATATCATCAAATAACTCTATAAAAATTATATAGTGTAGCTAAAATTGTAGGAATCATATGGTGAAATTTTTTTTTGCTAAAATAACATTATTTAATTATTCAAAAAAAAATTAACATAAAAATTAATTAAATTATTTTTATTTTAAAAATTTTTGAAAAAATATCATAAAATATCGCCTTGGAAGGTGAAGGTCAACAGTGGAAAAACCACCGTAAAAAATCACTAGAAAGATGGCACGTGAACTACAGGTGCCTTGCATGTAAGTGGCCCATGCATAAATGAGATTGTCTTCAACCTCTTAGCAGGTTTACAACTCAGGCCATTCGACCAATTTCAAACTCGATAATTACCTAGTTCAAAAATTAACAAAATATATATTTTTAAGTCTTTTTTTACACACAATTTTGATTGGATTATCTTCCTCTCTTAATTTCTCACACAGCCTACTCAAATGCTAATTCAAAAATTGAAGCTTTCATTAATAAAAATAACCAAAAAAATTAGTAATAAAACCATAAT
This sequence comes from Saraca asoca, assembly GCA_026873985.1. Lineage (NCBI taxonomy): Eukaryota > Viridiplantae > Streptophyta > Magnoliopsida > Fabales > Fabaceae > Saraca > Saraca asoca. The sequence continues at coordinate 9,856 of JANHAO010004444.1, read as the reverse complement.
ATAACTCTAGTTTTAAAAACCCACTCAAATTCTAATTCAAAAACTAAAGTTTTCATTAACAAAAATAACCGGAAAAAAATTTACTAATCAAATCATAATATAACTCCAGTTTTAAAAATATTTTCAATGTAAATTTTATTAAAGTGAGCTCGAGATTCATGCTTGTAATGACAATAATAGGTAAAAATTGAAAAATTTTCAAGAAAAATGCCAAGTTTTTAAAATCTATTTAAAAAAAAAACAAGTTTTGTAACCCAAAAAACTAGTTATTGCTCACTCAAATATTTGAAGGAAAAATATTCCACTTTCCTAGAACTATCAAAACCTAGAAACTTGTTAACATATTGGATTATAACCATGTATTTTTAGTTTTAATTTTAGGATCAAGGATTACAATAAATTCTAGAATTTACATTATATTGAAAACAATCACAAAATGAGTTTTAAAACACAAAATTTCTCATACAATTATGATCAAATTCAATACAATTAAATAAAATAAATTTCATATATAATATCAGGTATCTAATATCAAAAGTTATGAAAAATTTAATGATTCATAGCATATCTGATCACCAAAATAACCTATTGTATACCATATATTCAAATAAAAATTACATCAAAAAATCCACATCATATCAATCATAATTACATAATTAGTCAAGCTCTAATACTATTTGATAAAATAAATTTAATAATTTCTAACTTTAGCCTTTTAATCATATGACTGTGATATGATAAAATGCAGAATTGATTTAAGAAATATTAAAATTACCTGAATTTCTTGTTTGATCTATTGATCTTTTCTTCATGGTTGAATCCCTCCTCATAATAGCTTTGATGTTTAAAACTATAATTTGATCGAAAAAATACTATCTGACATATGATACATAGGAGTAGGGATCCATCAATAAATAATAGTGAAAATGATTTTGGATCCTATCCATCACAGTAATCCAACCTAATATCCAAAAACAGACTATAATACCAAATTGAATCCAATAACTTTATATCACTATATTAGTACTCCAAATTATCTTGACATTAACTTATTATAATTTATGAATTATAAAGTTTAAAATAAAATAATTCCAACATAATAAGCACTTCCTTAATTAAAGACTCTGATCAAACAAATAAGCCTAACCCTAAAAAGAAAACTATACAACTAGATAAAAAAAACCATCTTCCATAACCAAAAGTCCAAAGGTTGAAGAAGAAATAGTAACATCCATCATTGAAAAGAAAAAGTGTCACTCAATAGTAAGAGAAAATGTACAAATCTAATAACCTCTTTCAATATAAATGTTCTAACAAAAGATTTAAGACCTTTAGTAGAAATAATAGATAAAATTATGGATGTAAAATTTCAAAAAGAATATTTACTAAAATTAAATGAAATAATTGATCAAAAGGAAAATTAAGAAAAGGTGGAGCCTTATAATTTACAAGAAATTTTCAATAGATTCAAACATAATAGTAATAAAATTACTATACAAGATTTACAAATACAAATCAATAAAATTAAAGGGGGTGTAAGAGAGTTAAAGGAAAAACTTTAAAATTAGAAGTAGACACTCTACAACTATCTACAAAAAATAGAAAAAAAAAAGGTAGAAGAATAGAAAAGGAAGAAACTGCTTCAACCACAAAAGAACATGATATTAATGTTATTCAAAAAATTCAATTTCATAAATGGATTTGTCAAATTAATTTAGTTATCAATAATGAGTTTCACAAAACACTTTATGCTTAAGTGCATATTTAAATTATATTCATAAAGGAATAATACTAACAAAATATCATAAAAAAAAAAAGAATCTTTAAGAAACACTAGCGATGTCATTATGCAAATTAATTATAAATTAGAAAATACTCATATTTGCAAACAAGGAATTTGTTTCAGAAATACTTTTATTTTAGTTAAAAATATGAATAAACAAATAATTTTAGAAACACCATTTTTAACTCAAAAATATTTTTTCAAAGTTACTCCAAAAGGAATTTATCCTCTAAACTTCAATAAAATATGTTTCAACATTTCTATTTCTCCAATAGATAAAGATATTAACACTCTTCAAGAAAATGAAATATTTTCAATCGACATGATTAGAAAGAAAGAAAAATTTATTTATGATTTTTAAAATGAAGTTTTTCATATGACAATTTAACAAAAATTGAAAAATCCTCAAATTCAATAAAAAATTGAAGAATTCAAAAAAAAAATTGAAGAAGAAGTATATGTAGAAATTTCAAATACTTTTTGGAATAGGAAATAACACATCATTTCCTTACCTTACTAAGAAGATTTTGATGAAAAAATATTCCTACAAAAGTAAGACCAATTTAAATGAAAGAAGAATTGTTAAATTATTGCAAAAAAGAAATTCAAGATTTATTAGATAAAAAGCTAATAAGACCTAGTAAATCTACTTGGAGTTGTTCAACTTTCTATATTCAAAATCAAGCTAAAATAAAATAAAGTGCTCCTAAGCTAGTAATTAATTACAAATCTCTCAATAAAGTTCTTCAATGGATACATTATCCAATACATAATAAAAATGATCTTTTAAGAAGATTATATAATGTAGCAATATTTTCAAAGTTTGATATGAAATTAGGATTTTAACAAATTCAAATCAAAGAAGAAGACATGTATAAGATTGTTTTCACTACACCCTTTGGACATTACGAATGGGATGTAATGTCATTTGATTTAAAAAATGGCCCATCTGAATTTCAAAATATAATGAATAATATTTTAAATCCATATACCCATTTTTCAATAGTTTATATTGATGATATTTTAATATTTTCAAATTCAATGGAGTAACATTCTAAACAATTGCAAACATTTTTCAATATTACTAAAAAAAATGGACTTGTGTTTTTTCAAAAGAAAATGAAAATATTTCAAACAAAAATTAGATTTTTAGGAGATGATATATATCAAAGATCAATTACTCCAATAGGTAGAGTCATAGAATTTGCTGATAATTTTCCAAATGAAATCAAGGATAGAAAACAACTTCAAAGATTTTTAGGATGCTTCAATTATGTTTCTAGTTTTATTTCAAATTTTAATCATATTAGTAGATCCCTATTTAGATACTCAAAAAACATCAATTTGTATGGAACCAAGAGATGACTAAAACAGTTAGAAAATTAAAATCAATAGATTATTAGTTTCCATGTTTAGGAATATCAAATCTTCAAGTCTTTACAATTATAAAAATAGATGCCTCTAAAATAGGATATAGAGGAATCTCAAACAAAAAATAGGATAATCAAAAGAACAAGTAGTGAGATATCACTTGAAAGAAGTATTCTACAATTAAAAAGGAAATTTTATCAATAGTATTATGTCTTACAAAATTTCAAGATAACTCGATAAATAAAAAGTTTTTAGTATGTGTAGATAGTAAAGTTGTAAAAGATGTTTCACAAAAAGATGTCAAAATTTTGGTTTAAGATGTTTTATAAAAAGATGTCAAAATTTTGGTTTCAAAACAAATATTTGCAAGATGACAAGCTATTTTATCCTTATTTGATTTTGATATTAAATTTATTAAAGGTAATCAAAATTCTCCTCTAGATTTCCTTATCAGAGAAATTTTCTGCAAGGATCAAAATGAATCAAATCATCTTAAAGATCTTTTCCAGATCATTTCAAAAATGTATGTTCAAAAATTTTAAATTATCAAAATTAAAAACCTCAATTTTTGCAAAATTCTTCACCAAGTCAGGATTCATCTTTACTTTCTTTATTAGGAGTTATGTCTTCTGTGTCTCATTTTATCATTCCAAAGTCCTTTCCTCGAAAACTAAAAGATAACATTCACTGGAGAGCTCAAAAATCTGCTCAAGATTTTTTCTTTAATTTCCAGTCTTCATTAACTGATAAGGAACCCCCTAGAATGTTCATCTCATAGGATGATGAATAATTTCCAAAAGGAAAACTAGTTCAATGTTCAAAAATTAATTGTCAAGAAACCCCACTTCAATATCCATTGTGTCAATGCCAACTTCTTTACAATATTCCTTATGTAAGATTAGATCTAGAAAAATTTAAGAATATTCACCTAACAAATAAAGATCAATCCATAATAATGACCCCCAAAATTTTATTTGATTATGGATATCTTCATCAAGTTGTTATTTCAAATCCGAATAAGAATAAAAGTTTTGGAAAAAAATAGAATTTTGTATAATATAACTACATAATATTTTTTAAATCTTAGAACAAAGCAATGTGCCATAGGATATAGATTATGATTTTTGTCCAATCCACAAAATTTGGAATGGGACAAACATTTGTCCCATCTCCATCCTCACGGGATAAAAGGTCTCCCCATTCCCACATGCCATAAGACAATTCCCATGGGACCCCTAAATTTAGGAATTGCCATTCCTATTTCAAAAAGCCTGGGGTCAAGGCTGCTATTCTGAAATTTTGAAAGGCATAGGCCATTTGATGTGAAATAGTCTTCTCTGACCATTCTAAGAGTTTCGTTATCTGGATTGGCCTCCAAAACAGGATAAAATACGTCATTGATCGTTATGAGAGTGATGTATAATATGACCATATAATACAAAAAATAACTCAACCAGAATTATGTAGGAATAAAGTAAAAAATTGGAAAACGCAACGAGTTAACTTTTTATTAGAGATATCTACTTGATCTATAAACAAGTTACATCCATAATTTGTTTTCTGCTACTAACCTATTAGGCCCCCGGTGGTTTAACGCCACCGATCACAACGGGACTCCTAACATAATGCTTGCCATCAGACCAAGTAATCCCTCCAAACACTGTCTTCACACACTCTCCCCCCTTAACTTCGATTGTCATCTTAAAGCTCTTCTCTTCACCAACTCTGTCAAATTTCAAGATCTCAGGCTCCACTGACATTGAAACACAGGCTGGTATACGCAAAGTAGCTCTGTAAGTGGCTGGAGGACCAACATTCTTCAACCTCCTCGTCAAAGAAACTGTGCCATAGAGATGAGGTAATGTTATTGAAGGGTAATTGAAGTCTAGAATACTCCCAGACTTGGGACAGTGATGAGTTCTATTGGAGAAGACTTTTAGTTTGGTTTGGTCATAGCCAACGTAACAGAGAAAGTCTAGGTAGTCATTCACAGTTAAGTCATAAACCAAGCCAGGATTCATGGCAGCATTTGGTCTGATATGTCCAGAACCATAGTCATATGGAGTTGCTTCAGTATAGTCATCTTGTCCTCCAGAAAGCATTGGATGAAAAGTGTTATCCCTTGTCCTTGCTGCAACAAAAACATTTTCCACAAATGGTAAAAGCTGTAAGATTTTCGAAAAGAAAAAGGCTACTCGCACACTCACCATGTTTGCTTAAAATTTATGAGACCCAGTTGATTCACATTTTGTCATGTGTAAATGCATGGGGTAATGTGAAATAGAGAGTGAAAAATGCAACTGAATATTAAATTTCCTTACACTACTGTACTTACTTAAAATTTATGAAGTCAATTAGATTTAGATTGTATTGTGTATAATGTGAAATAGAGAGGGATATTACGCGTAAATAATATTAACTTGATAAAAAATGCTAGCTGCCTAGTGAATTAATGTGACCATATTTAAACAAATTATGCTGTGTGTGCAACTTGTAAGGTTGTTGGAGGGTGGGTTCAGCAAATAGTACAAATATTGTTGATTTAGTCTTCTTGTTCTAAATAAAAAAATGCTAGTTGCATAATACACCTCTCATAACTAACACCTCTACACATGACAACCTATTGAAAAATAGTCACATCAGTGATTGTGTCATATATGCAAGTGTGAGAGAGTTGTAAGTGATGTATGTAATTTACAATACTCGAGCAGATGATCAGAAAATTTTTTTTTCCTAGTGTGGAGTCTTACCGGATGTCATTATTGCAGATTTGATAGCCGATGGACTCCAGTCAGGGTGAAGGGTTTTGAGAAGGCCAGCAACTCCAGCAACATGAGGGCAGGACATGGATGTTCCAGACATAAGCATATAAGGAACTCTGCGCTTGTCAACACTCATGTCAGTAGGGCTTGTTCCTCCTGTGAATGCAGCCAGAATGAACACACCAGGAGCAGTAATATCGGGCTGAAATTGACAAAATAGAGAAGAAAATCAAACCCAGATTAAACAGAGTGGCAAAATTTGATTAAAATGGTTCACATCATAGTAACTAATGAAAACGTGATATGCATAAGGTTTCTGATAACTACGGTTTTCACAAGAAGTTGTGCAAAAAACAGTACCTTTAGGATCTCTGGTGTGACGGAATTTGGCCCTCTAGAGGAGAAAGATGCAATGGTTGGATTAGGCTTTACATTGAACTTGGTTTGTGGTGGATGAATATACGCCATTGGCTTCCTAGTAATAATAATATGAAGAAAAAAAAATTAGAATATTGTCCAAAATAAAGAGTCAACACAATAAAATAAGAGAGATGCAAAGAAGAAAATTCAAGATATATATACTTGGTGGCGTTCATGTATTCCATCAGTTGAAGAGCGTCAAGGTTATGAATTTGTGCTGCTGGCAGAAAATGAAGTTCAGGAGAAAGATTATCATATTTCTCATCGTTGTAAAGAATCATCCCAACTGCACCAGCTTGAGCAGCAAGAAGGCCCTTTTCAAGTCTTTCATTTTCGCCTATCTTGCAAACCAATATGCTGCCTTTCACCTTCTGTGGGTCAAGAGTGCCTGGCAAACATAATTCCCTACACAAGGACAAGGCATGTTAACAGATTGGTTTGGTTATACTAACAAAGCTAAAGCACTAGTTAACTAGAGATGGAAAAATTTTTTGATCGAGTATAACTTCAACTCGGGATTTTGGCAAAATATTATGTGCACTTAAGTTAGCGCAGTTGTTCATATACTTGACAGAATCTAAATAGAAAGGGTTAGTTTAAATCGTTTTCTGCTTGATCTTAAATAGCAAATTTAAAGGAATCTAACAATTCTTACGAGTTGTTATTAGTTGTGTTAGGCAGTGCAGCAAGTCCAGCATTAACAAGGGGGTACATTCTGTCTTCTTCCATAGGCCTAGAAATGCTTGATCCCTAAAATCATGTGCAGAGAAAAAATGAGAGAAGTTTGGTGAATGAGTTATCTTCATGAAAATAATAAATACACTAAACTTTATGCATTTGGGTTAAATCATGTGCATTATTTATAAAATCTGAACGTGATAACAAGTGAGTGACAGTTTATGAGAGAAAATGAATGAATATGGAATGAAAGAAAACAAAAACCTTGAATTTCTTTCCGTTCCCAATTTCAACAATGGTTTCAAACTTTCTATCCAAGGTACTTGCAGCAACTGTCAAAATCCAAGGTGCTAAATTTGTAATAAGTCCAGGAAATGGTCCAGAATTCCCAGCAGAGCATACTACAGGAATGCCATTCATGACAGCATGAAAATCCCCAATTGCGATCCCGTCATCGAGGTAATACGCGGGTTCTCCGCCAAGGGAGAGCGAAAGAATATCAACACCATCATGGATAGCCATGTCAAAGGCTTGCAAGGTATCAGATTCAAAGCAAAATCCCTGGTCCCAGCAGACCTTGTAACTGACAACTCTGGCTTTGGGGGAACCACCTTTGGCTGTTCCATTGGCATTGCCAAGTATATTAGCTCCAGCCACAAAGTTTCCACCAGCTGTTGATAGTGTGTGAGAGCCATGACCCTCAAAGTCTCTTGCTGACTTCATTGTGCTGTTTATTTTGCCTCCACCGGCAACATAACCTTTGCCGAAGTACCTTGCTCCTATCAACTTTCTGCAAGAATTATCAGAAAGTTTAAAACTGTCAAGACATTCGCATCTAAAATGGCTAGAAATCAAGAATACATTATCTCAAATGCTTTCCTATTTATATATTACGATACTATCGTATATGTATTTTGTGTATAATATTCATGAAACCATAAGAACTCATGGCACATTAATTAGATATACAGTTATTTTTTATTGTCAACAATGATTTAAATTATAGAACATGTCACATGACGTAGTCAGCATATTCTTGTTGCAACCACAATGAACCAAAGATTCATTGATTATAATTTTCTGCTTCCAACGGCAATCACATTGCCATCATAACTACATTTTAAATATTTGATTCTAATTTAGTTGTATAGTTGCAAGTGTTTTTTAAATTTTAAAACTTTTTGAACTCAAAACAGCTACAAGATTACTATAAAAAAAAATTATATGTGAACCTGTTACAGCGGAAGGGAAGGTTACTGTGGTTCTCACAGATTCCTTTCCACCTTGAAGGAATGGGTCCCATGCCCTCATCACTAAAGCTTTGAGATTCAGGCCAAACACCTACAACAACACATAAATTTCAATGAATAAGTAGCATTATATGAAATCTGAAACTTCATGAATTTTAATTAAGAGACAAAAATTTCAATGCAAGTGAAGTAACGTTATGTGAAATCAACAACTTCATGAATTTTATTAACAGACAAAACTCTCGATGGAAAAGAAAGAAAAAGAACATATATAAAAGAAATGACACAGTAATGTGTCAAATGAAGGCCCACAGTAATGTAATAACTGCAAAATAGGGCGTGTGGTGCTTTTCACCAATGTCTCAATTTTATAGGAACTCAGTTATCAGCATAAGGGCAGCTAGTAAAAGAGAAAAGCGATGGTTATTTCATTATTGTTCAGAAACAAAGATAGCATAAGAGAGTTTATATCTTTTTGTCCCTCACTATTAGAGTTTTTATGAATTTCATTTTTGAAAGAATATGCATATGAAATTTGTCGTCCATTAATAGAATTTATATCAATTTCATTCTCGAAAAATTATCTGTATTGGTTTAATGTAATTTTGGATTAACAAATGACCAAAATTTTTGACAAATAAAAACCAAGTGAGAGTACCAGCAAAGTGTTTAGTTTTAAGAAATATGGCTTTTAAAACCTTTTAATTTCAGGCCAAGAAAGACCGGTGCTTTGTGTTTCTCTAAAATGATATTTACCCTTTAATCCAAAAATATCACATCTTACATAGTAAGAACTTTTACAGGCTTTGGACTCATCCATGATCCTGGTGGCACCCAATGGGAAAACTAATAAAATGAGCAATGCAGAAACAACACAAGAGAAGTGATAAGAAGGTAAATTTACCAGTGTCAAGATGTGCAATGATAGTATCTTCACCAAACCTGGCCTTCCTTGAGAGGGAATCGGGGGGAGCTATACCATTTTGATCCAGTCCCATGAATTCCCAAGAATGAGTTGTGTGTAATTTCCTTACTTTATTCAAGAAAACTGACACTACATCTGGATGCTCTGAATGAAACAAACAATGCCAACTTTGGTAAGTTACACTTCATAAGAGTAGAGTTTTACTCTTAATCTTGAGTTAAGAGGACTAAGAAATCATATTTGAGAGAAGAGAGAAAAGCACAAACATAATTCATTTGTGCGATCTACATAATTGTATATCTCACCAGTATTTGTTGAAAAAGAAAATTAGCTTGCTTTATAAGTAAGATGGAATGAGAGATTTTAATATGTTTAACAAGTAAATGAAAATTCTTAATCCACTATGAGAGAAAGAAAATCAAAGACATCAACAGATTCACATGTCTCCCGTTTCTAATTTTTGTGTTTTCTCTCTTGATTTAATCGTCTGAGTATATTAGAATTTTTGAGATGGAATTTATGTGAATGAATAGATGTTTTGATTTCTTACTTGCAATGTCAGCAGCCTCTTTTTCTTCAAGGGTGGCCGCAAAGCCATTGATGTGTCTCTGGTAAGAGTAAAAGATTGCTTCTTTTGCTTTCTCATAACTGCATGAAAATATCAATA
>JANHAO010004443.1:0-24234 GCA_026873985.1 Saraca asoca | reverse complement strand
TACTCATCTCCAACGAGATTAGGGCAAGATCCAAGCTAATTCTGCATTTTTAGTTTAATCTAAATCATATTATTTGGGACCTACAACATTAATACAAATTGTCTTGTGATGCTGATTTACCTTAGTGGAATGGCTAGAAAAAAAATCTTTATTATACTTTACATGAGTTAACTCTTCAATAAGAAACTATGTTAGTGGTATATAAGAGCTTAGCTCTTATGATTTTCCATTTTAACTGTTAATGATCTTAGGTAAAAGATTCACTCACTGGATTTCTTCAAAACTTATTACCTTTTCTTTTAAATTTATTTTAGGATTATGAGGTATTCATTGAAATGAGTCCCACCTTGTCAAAGATGGAAGACATAAGTCTTTGAAGATTGATTGACAGTTGGAATAGGTTATGTTTGCATGTGTCCTAAATTGTTAGAATGTACATGTTTTTGTGTCTTGTAATTGGGGTTTGTCTAAAAAAATGAAAACCAATGTTAAAACAGGTTGTAAATGAGGGCTTGTGCCCTTGGTAAACTTCAAAAAATTAGAGAAAATTTTATCAAATTTTCTATAGAATTTATAAAAATGGTTTTGCAACACTTCAAGTAAAAAATGTCATATTTTTAGGTTTTCTTATAAAGACCTAACTGTATTTTCTCTTGGCAAAAATCACATTCTTTTATAGCAAACGGGTTATGTGGTAGTCTAACTAAAATGATAGGCTTGTGGGAAGTTATCACTTGATGGCTTCCTGTACCAGTCACATGCCTATTTTTGGGGCGTGGCAAAGTTGGTATCAAAGCTAGGTTCTAGAGTCTTGATGCATAAGTCTACAACTACCATTATGAGATAAACATACCAAGTTTGTATTAGCATGCTCCGGCAACATAAAGCATAAATAAGAATATGTCTATACCACTTCCAAATGTGTCGTAAGTCTCCGCTATCTATAAACCTTCAGTCAATACATATAACTATTATTAGATCCTATCCATTGTTTTTGCTAATAGAAACTATACCCCTTAGAATCTAACTTCCATTTTCCATAGGAATGTCTTGGTGTAGAGGTGTTTGATGAAACTTTATATAGGTTTCTACCATTATTAATTATTATGAGATTTGTTTAGAAAACTATGTTTTATTGAGCTTCCTTGTTAGGTTCCATGCATTCTCACATTGGTACCTAGGTAGGATTTTACATCTTCATTCCAGAATTGTAATTCCAAAACCCTTAAAACATCTTTCTTTCCCCTCAACATCCAATGGAGCTAATGGTGTATTGCTACATTTATTTTTAATATGTCCAACTTTTTAGAATTTAAAGGATTTCTTCTGCATGAGTGATTTAATTAGCTAGTTATCTTGAATATAAACTAAATATTCTAGTTTACTTCAAGATGTAGTGTTGGAAATTCTAAATTTTTTTAAATGATGTTAAAGTCTTACTAATGCTAATGTGTATGAAGTAATTTTTGTATTATATTACTTATTCAAGAAATGTTATGGTTATCCAAGCTTTTTCACAAGATAAATGTATGTTGGAAAGTTAAATAGTTATTTTCTATATAACTTGATGTTAGTTGAAATCTAAATCATAATTTTTTTTGCATTCTTATATGAAACTATTAGAGAACTTATTCATGATACTTGATCAAGTTTTTACAAATGAATGGTGGTACCTCATTTTTTTTTTCATGATTCATTGTAAGTATCGCTTTTCGTATTTTACATGATGATTGCTAACTTCTATAGTATTAATATGTTTTGGTTTTGCAAACAGTAAGAGTTTTCAAGTGTTAGAGTATGAGAGATGACCTGATTTTATTTTTAAAGGATTACTTAAAGGGACATCATAGTTTAGGTCACTAAAGTTTAATCTTTTAGTTGTACTACTATATGTAACATAGACTTAGTGTTAAATCTTTCATATGTTATGTTGTGTTGACGATGAAATTCGGTTCAAATGGAGGACTCAAACTTCAGCCAACAAGGAGGAGTTCTGGGACCCAATGCTGCCTTTGAAGTGTGGAAGAGAAAAGACCGAGAGGAAGAAGGAAAAGAGAAACAACATGTTTACATGGTTTGGCCAAATCCGGGCGGCAACGGACCCTACGTCCACCGTGGAGATTTTATTGATGTAAAGTGATTTACAAAGTTTCTGCTTACCAGACCCCCTTCTCCTTTTTAACAATGGATTCCTATTTATAGAGGAAGGAGGGGTTACATGCATTAATTACCGGCTACAGTGGTGTTACATCAAACTATAAATGAGAAAAGATAGCAAAAGGGCTACAATCCAGTCATTGTAGTAAGTAGGCTGCTGAATAGTCTCTTTAGGTTAGCGTTAGACTTGTGTTTGTTGTTCGACGTCCTGAGTAGGGGACTTCTGGCTTGGAGGTGTTGCAGGTTCTGTTGTAGGGAGCTGGGTGTTGCCATAATAAGAAAGCAAGCTTGAGCCGAGTGATCGATCACTTGATGATCCAGTCTTATGATTTCTTCATTGGACCATCTCTCGCGGGGGAGGCTATTTCACGGAATGTACCCAAATGCCCTCGCAACATCATTGTATTACAACAAGCGAGGCAAGGCTGGTATTAGAAGTACTTTATTGTTGCCACTTAAGCGAAGCTTGCTATAGGCTTTTCGTCAAAGTGAGGGACTTGATCTCTGCCGTGTTCGGGGACTCATCCTTGCGAGGCCATTATGCTATATATAACATAAGCCCCCTAACTCTCGGTTTGCTTTACGGACCGGGAGTTGCAAGTTTTTGAGGCTCGATTCATATCTTCAGTCAGTGTCCTTCTTTGACTGAGATGTCGTGTCAAATGTCTTTCTATTCTGCTTTAGGCCATGCTTTCTCCTATTTGCCATTTTTGGCCATTAGCATGGCATTGCCGCTCATTTCAGACCGTTGGATGAAGATCAGATCAGATCTTCTCTGGATTCTTTAAAGGGCTGAGCAGGTCTATTTATAGCTTGAGACATTCTTTCCTTTCATCCCAGAGAAGCTTAATGCAGGAGACTGAAGAGCCATTGTTATCCTGGTGTCTTGGCTTCCGACGAAGCTTGGTGAGACATGGATGGCCTGTTGCAGAGTGGTAGGAGACATGGATAGCCCGTTGCATGTGGCTCTGGCACAGGATCCACCTGGCGGGCTCCTACGGGTCCTCACGGTGACTTTTGGCCACCTCTTCCAATCGTTGCATATGGTGCTACTGCCTGGCCAGCCAGCTTCTATGACTTTTTGAATTGTTGTGTGTGGCTCAGGAGGACGTGCCTGAGGAATATGCAGGAGGAACTCTGGGGCTGCTGCTCTTCTACGAGCCTAATGACTAGTAGCTGGCCTTTTGCCTGCTTTTTATAGGAATCATACTGCCAGGCTTTCAGTCTTTTTCCCCTGATGTATAGTTGTCTCGCTGGGTCGAGGTCTCTTCTGTTGTATGAGCTTTTCTTCTTTCAGATGCTATTATGAATGCCTTAAGCATTGCTGTATGTAAGCTTTTGATAATCAATGAGAACTTTTCTTTGGCCAGTCGACTGTGCCTTTATTTTTCTGACTGCTCAACATATTGTGGGAGAGAGAAAGGTTGCGAGTGAGCTGTGCCTGAGAGATCTCGTTTGAGATGTAAGGAATACGCCCACATAAGAATTGTGGGGAATTTATTTGCATGAAAGCCACGAGAAACTCATCCGCACAAGAGCTACGGGTAATCATAATGATTTCATTTCAGTAATGGCGAGGTAAAAAATCATTCGCTGAGTTTTTGTTGTAGCAAGGTGAAAACCATTCGCTTGAGACAATGGTGCTGTAGAGATCATGTTGTAGCGAGGTGAACACCATTCACTATAGCAAATATGTTATAGAGATTATGTTGTAGCGAGGTGAATACCATTCGCTATAGCAAATGCTGTAGCGAGATAAAGATCGTTCACTATCGTAAATATATTGTAGAGATCATGCTGTAGCGAGGTGAATACCATTCGCTATAGTGAATATGTTGTAGAGATCATGCTGTAACGAGGTGAATACCATTCGCTGTAGCGAGATAAAGACCATTTGCTATAGCGAATATGTTGTAGAGATCATGTTGTGGCGAGGTGAATACCATTCACTATAGCAAATATGTTGTAACGAGGTGAAGACCGTTCACTGTAGCGAATTACAATGGTGGAGTGAAAACTCCTTTGTCTAAATGTCGTTTAGCCAATCGGCATCTTTCATTCATTTAGCATATAGAGACTAGTACAATCGAGCGTTACAGGATCAAAATATGGTTTGGATGGAGGGCTCGAGCTCTCGAGTGATAACTCGTTGAGCCTACTAAGCACACTACCAGGGTGGTCCTACCACGTAATCCTATAGCCGACCCCCTCTGATGAGGCCTTCAATGGCGTCTTTCAATGCATGGCACTCTAAGGTGGTATGTCCAACCTCGTTGCGGTAAGTGCAAAATCTGCTCTGGTCTCTGGACTTAATGGGTACCCTCATTAGCTTGGGCCTTCCAAAGTCCTCGTTATGCCTTTTTGCAGTGAAGATTTTGTCCTGCGTGTCTAATAGGATGCAATAGCTCTCAAACTAGCCTTCGGGTCGCTGAGGTTTTACTTTCTTTGCGAGATGAGGAGTGGGGTTGTCGTGACTCTCACTGCTCCTCTTTTTGCTCATGGTGGGACCACTGTGGCCCACTTTATGCTTAGGTTCCTCCGTTCCAAAGGTTTCTTCCCATCTTATTTACTTAGTCACTCGATCATAAAATTCAACAAGATCTCGAGCAGGGAACTTGTAAAGGCTCCTATACAATTTGCTGTCTTTACAAAGTCCTGCTAAGATAGTTGTTAGGATACTTTCCTCTAAAGGATTCTCCATGGAGTTAGCCTCGTGCCTGAATCGGGCCACGTAATCCTTGAGCGGCTCATACTTGTGCTGGAAAATCATCGCAAGGTGGCAAGGGGGCACGAGTTGCTTCTTCAACGCCCGGTATTGGTCGATGAATTTCCATTAGCATTCCTCCCAGCTGCTAATGCTGTGCGTAGGGAGGTGCCTGAACAAGGCACGAGGTATTATCCCTAGCGTAGCGGGGAAGGTGCGGCACTTCACCAGGGGATCGATCATCTGGAGGTCTATTTGAGTATTGAATGCATCCAGGTGGTCACTGGGTCACTATTCCCGTCATACAGCAGGATAGTGGGCACTTTAAGCTTCTGCGGGAGAGGTTACTTCTCGATCTTCATAAAAAATGGTGAGGTTTCCTCGTAGCGAGGTTGATTGCTTTGAGGTTATGGCCGCTCCTTTAGCTATTTTAGCCTCTAGAGAACCTCTTCCATTGCTGGATGCTGATCTTCGCATTGAGGGGTCAAGCTTTCTACTCACTGCGAGCCCCCCAGTCGTCATCGCGGACTTATCTCTAAGCTTCCTCACGAAGCTACTAGAGTTATGCCATGACCTCTTCTTGCCTTTGAGCATTTTGTGCTTATGCCTGAGCAAGCACCTTGACAGTCTTAGCCAATTCTCTGACTGTGTTTTCGAGTGCCAATTGAGACTGGTCGAGCGTTTGAGCCTCTTAAGTTTCAAGCACAGTGGTGTGCTGCTGAGAAGTTGGAGCTATAAAACTCTGAATTATTCTTCCTCTAGCCATGATTAGGCTGCAGTGGAAACTTCAGAAAGCAGATGGTTCCCCACAGACGGTGCCAAAATGTTGATGATGTTCGAATGAAGGACTCAAACTTTAGCCAACAGGGAGGAGTTCTGGGACCCAATGCTGCCTTTGAAGTGTGGAAGAGAAAGGACCGAGAGGAAGAAGGAAAAGAGAAACAACACGTTTACGTGGTTCGGCCAAATTCGGGCGACACCAGACCCTACGTCCATGGTGGAGATTTTATTGATATAAAGTGATTTGCAAAGTTTCTACTTACCAGACCGCCTTCTCCTTTCTAACAAAGTATTCCTATTTATAGACAAAGGAGGGGTTACATGAATTAATTACCAGCTACAGTGGTGTTACATCAAACTATAAATGAGAAAAGACAGCAAAAGGGCTATAATCTGGCTATTGCAGTAAGTAGGCTACTGATTGGTCTCCTTAGGTTTGCGGTAGACTTGTGTCTGCTGCTCGACGTCCTAACCAGGGGACTTCTGGCTTGGAGGCATCACGGGTTCTGCTGTAGTGAGCTGGGTGTCGCTGTAGCAAGAAAGCGAACTTGTGCCGAGTGATCGATCACTCGACAATCCGATTTTATGATTTCTTTGCCGGACTGTCCCTCACGGGGGAGGCTATTTCACAAAACGTACCCGAATGCCCTCGCAGTGTCATTGTATTGCGATGAGCGAGGCAAGGCTGGTATTAAGAGTACTTCGCTGTTGCCACTTTCTAATGGGCAAAGCGAAGCTTGCTGTAGGCTTCTTGTCGAAGCAAGGGACTTAATCTCTGCCGCGCTCAGGGACTCATCCTTGGGAGGCCATTATGCTATATATAACATGTTGAAAGCCTTATCAAGTGCAGTTTAAGGATGATTTTGGTATAACTATCTCATTCTATAATGTGGCTAAAGAACTAAATGCTATTTGGTTTTATTTAGGGTTAAATGATTGATTATTATTATGTACCTTATTGGTTGTTTATTTTGTGCCTTAATTAGCTTATTTATTAATGTTGTGTCTTAAATTTTGATAGGAAACTATAATGTGTTGGTCTAGAAATCTATTGTGCAAATGTTGTTTGCTTTAGGCCCTTGGCATCGTTCAGGGATCTTAGATAAATGTGGTAGATTATCATATCTTGAAATAAGAAAAAAATACTAATCTATTGCCTGATGAATTACTCAAACTTTTAAAGCTTAGATGATCTAGATATATGTCATGATGTCCATAGTATAGGATGTTCAAAGGTTTTATTTGTTGTGAGGTTGACACTAAGTGGGTTTAAGGAAGATGATGATTAAATGCTATACTTTTAATTTAAATGGGGGCTTTAGCATAGGCTGTGCAATAGTCCTTCGAGACCATAGGTGATGATAGTGAAATGCTCTGTTATATATATATATATATATATGTGTGTGTGTGTATGTATATTATTCTATTAGTGTCTAAATGTCTTAGTTGGTCCACAGGTTGTCCTGTGTATATTTTTTTAATTGAAATTACAACAAGTAGTGAGTGGAATGGATAAACACTGATTAAATGTTATTCTCTAATGGTGAAAGTGCATAGGGTGGCATGGGTTTAGGTAGTAGAGGAATTAACCAAGTTTTTGCTGGTCTTTAGTGTTGTTTTTACTTGATGTGATAACTAATGGGTAGAGTTAGAAAGACATGATATAAGTTATAAATATGTTGTTATAATTGTAATATATATTGTACTTATAACTGAAGTGTATGGATTGTAATGTTAAAGTAAATAATCTATAGCTAATTTGTGTATTAGTTATTATCAAGAAATAGAATGGTTTCATATAAGTAAGTTGTTTATACAAGAAGAAGAAAGAAATGGGTTAGGAATGTTGCAAAATGGAGAATGAATGGATTATAGAAGTTGTGATTGGAATTGAAAGTAAGGGTTTTCTTTACTTCAATTTGTGGAAACTGGTGTAGTTATAGTTGTTTGCATATATATACCATCATGATTTTGACGATTAAAATTAATGGATTCTTGTGTTTTACTAGGATGACTAAATTGAATGAAACGGTAGCTGTATAATTATAAGGTTGAGTTTATAGTCAAAGAAGTTACTATACTTGTAAATCTTAATGATAGTGCTTGCACTTGGATAGGAAATTTTAGATTTAAGGATTAAGATTAGTCCATCAAATAAAGAATATAAGATAACTAGACGTAGTGAGTTGCTAGGGAAAGTCCAAATGTTTACTCTAAAAATTGTGAGTGGGTAGGAAGTGCTTGTTTATGATTACTTTGCTAAACAACGAGTATAAATCTCTAATACTCTGCTAAGTTTTTTTCTATTACTAATGGAAAATCAAAGTACACAACTCATTTCCCCATTGAACTTTGCTTTTTAATTTCCTTGCATCATTATACAAAAGCACTATCTATGCTTTAAAAAAGCTTTGCTTGTAGAGAAGTCTAGACAAAATTCACATGATAAAGAGATTTCTAGTTAAAGCTTTAAAAAACAAAAGTACGATTTTTAACCTATGTGGAATTCTAACCAACAATAGTTTTCCTCATGTGGAAGGATGTGTCCTTCAATCCCTAAAAATGAGGATTGATAATTTTAAAGTTTGGAATGTTAATAGTCCTAGTTTCATAGAGTATAATATTGAGGCTTAAATCAGAATGAAATCACCTTAGAGAGGTGCATGTTACAGAGAATAGAATTATCAAAGTTAAAGGTGAGTGAGAAAAAAAAGAGAGATAAATATGTATATTTAAAAAAATGTAGTAAGAGTTTATGTTTATTAAGACAAAAGATAGAGGTAAGTGTAAGGGTAGGTTCATAGATAAGTAAAGAGGCATAAATGTTTTACTAATGAGTTATTGAATTACCCTCATGGTATAGCACCAGGAATATGATTAGACTTAATGAACACATTGTTCATGATATATGTTGCATATGTGAATAAAGTGCATGAATGATATAATAAAAATAAGTAATCTATAGTCTTGGTATTGATCTTTTAGTAAGGAATGGAATGTCTAACGAGTACAGTAGAGTTAGTTTTGGACAAAATGTAGTTATTGGATTTATTAAGTAAATATCTAAAATAGGAATGTATGGGATTGAGTTAACAAATAATGGAGAGAATTAAATTGTGGGTAGTTAGATGAACTATAAGCCATTAGATAAGACTAAAGTGACTAGTTTGTGACCTTAATCCCAAGGTTTGCCCAAGAAACCCTATAATAAATTTAGTTACCATTAAAGGTTGTCACGCTCTCTAGAATTACATTATAGGATGTGAAGATCCCCGCTCATACGTTTGTTTCAATTAATTCCCCTCTTAGAAGTAATATTGGTTGATTAATGACAACATGGAAGATTCAAACATGAGAAATTTTATTCGAATTATCATGTAATAGTTGATAAGTAAGGTCAAGTCATGACTATACATGTTTATCTTTCCAACTTACGTACTCAGATCTATTGACTTACCCCAAATGCAAATCTTTTATCTCATGTTATCCTAATCTTATTTTTACAATTAGAATTTGAAGATGAATTTATTTTTAGGAGGGGAGACTTGTAATACCTTAATCCCTTTATAAACAATTTTCATAAAATTTTCTTTATAATAATCATATTGGCTTATAGTATTTAGACTTCACATGTATAAGATTTGTAAAATATATTTTAATAAGATTTAGTAAATATATTCTTTATGAAAATTTATAATTTCACAATTCTTGCTTCGATTATTTTGAATTATTAAATTCTTTTACTAAATGTTAGAAAATAAAATGTCAAATAAACTAAAAAATTCTGTTTAAATGTTTTGATATGTTACTTAATATATCTATGTTAAACTAGAGTTTTAATAATAATTATTTTGGAAACAAGTAAGTTATTGATTGTCATTACTACAACAACAACAACTACTACTACTACTAATAATAATAATAATAATAATTGGATGTACTATTTACTTTAACTATTGAATAATCACTTATTTTACATTACAATAAATTCCATAACTTAAGTTTTACTGGTAATGTTGCAATTTAATTTAATTAGCTTTTATAATTTGTTTAACTAGTTATTTAATGTGTACTAGTTATATCTCAGTTTTACCCATTATTATTATAAAACCTACCTGATTTTGGTAAATGAATTTTAAATTTGTATTATATATATTAAAATAGTTATTATTGTGTTGAATCTTTATGCATTGTAAAAATTAATTTTCTTACTTTTTTTCATTTATTTGTTAAAGTTAATTTGTTTTAAAGAAAGAGAGAGAAGCTTTCCCTTTCCTTCTTAGTGAGAAATAGAGTCTAGAAAGTGTGAGAGCTCAAAGCCCTTATCCACCTATTCAACCTTCAAACCGAACCACTCACCGCTGTAACTTGTAATCACTAGACTGTTCATTGTCGTCCTTAGCCTTTCTATCCTTTTTGTTACGATTAGGTGCTCTACCATTATGAACAAACACGAAGAGATCGAGCAGATCAAAGCTCAGACTGAACCAATCATCAGCATCGCAAACTCCGATTAGATTACCATGTCACCACTGTATACTGGCTTGAAAATGCTTTTCTAGCCACTAACCCATTTCTTAATGTTAGCTGATTCACTATGACGAACAGGGGAGGAAACATCAGCTTATCCAATGGCTCTTCAAGCCTCCAACTAGTATCGATTTCAAAATCCTTGCAAAAATCTATTACAAGAAACTAAATTCTATTATTAGAAGACTAGATAATAGCCATTCTATCCCATTTTTTGAAAAAAAATGAAATGAAGTATAATCTGGGTTTTTATAATTCCTTTAGGTGAAATTGAATATGAAAAGTTAGGATTTGGGGTTCTTAATCTTAACTGAGTAAGGCTAGGGATATTTTTTGCTAATTTGGGCCGTTCTACATGAGGAAGTGAAAAGTATTTATTTCTCTACTAGCCAAGACTACCATAGATTAATGATGGCTAGATATAACTTTCAGCTAGAACTAGTTAAAGTATGACAATTTAGATTGTTAGTTAGTTA
Source organism: Saraca asoca (assembly GCA_026873985.1). Lineage (NCBI taxonomy): Eukaryota > Viridiplantae > Streptophyta > Magnoliopsida > Fabales > Fabaceae > Saraca > Saraca asoca. The sequence continues at coordinate 13,587 of JANHAO010004443.1, read as the reverse complement.
CTTTAGAGAGGTAATTAGTGCTATTGGAATTAGTTTAAAACTTTGGTTTGAAAAAAAAAAATCTGGAATTTGACAAACTAATTCTCTTTCTCAACAAGAAATTTAAGCAAGTTTGAATTCCATAATTAATACATGTCAAGTATAGTGAGATAATAAGATTGGTTAATATGAGACAAGGAGAACCAATGGCAATGTTTTTGAATTGGGTAATTTTCAGTAAGTAAAGTTATGGGTGTGTAGTAGTCAATCAATAACCTGAACAAGGTAGGAACTATAATTGGTTTAGGTGATTTTCAAAATGCATCAAATTTAAGTTTCAATTTCTTTCTAGCTAGTTTCGACTTCATTGAATAATAGAATGTAATTCTTATAACTAGGCATATAAATTTTTGTAATTCAAAGAAGTTCCACTTAAGTCTTGGAATCTGAAAGAACGATCAAAGAACTTGGATATATCCAACTAAAAAGTTTTAAAACTAAGCTCAATGAACTTAGTCCTTGTGAGTGAATTGTTTACTACTTTAAATTTAGTTTATTTTATGTACTAGTTAGATTACAAATATGTTATGTGAAAATGTTACTATTCTATAAATTCAAAAAAGAAAAGGGAATTTTACAAATGGGTATTTTGGAACAAAATTATATGAATATTATATGTGTTCATATATATGCTACTTGTTGCTTATGATCAATGATTGGATTTAACAAGCTTGATATGTGTAAATTAGTAAATGTTGGTTTGTACTTCTCTTTATGAATGAATATCATGTTATGGATAATATGATTATTAACTGAATGTGAAATTATAAGTTTTAGATCCTTAGAGAATTCCTTTAAGTAACCCCAAAAGCACTTGGAACTATATGCTCATGGCCATATTACTATTGGAGGAATAAGGAAGGATTACATGGTGGAGTGATAAGGTAAATGGGGAGATGAAATTGTTTCTTGAAAAAAAATGGCCAAGTTGTCCAAAGGAAATCAACAAAGGATTCTATAACATTATCTATTATTGGATTTCTTGTTTTCTTTTAACATTAGTTTGAAACCTTAAGATGGTTCTATTATTTTTAATTACATGGATACTTAAACTATCGACAGACCTTAACTACTTGAAGTACTTGAATTATTTGCTTGTTTTCTTATGGAAAATACACAAATTTGTCGCCAATGCTTTTTGTTGTTTTTATTATTATTAGAAAGTTTCTTATGCCTCCTTTCCTAGTTTTCAACCTTACATTAATACAAATTGTCTTGCGATGCAAATTTACCTTAGTGGAATGGCTAGACAAAGATCTGTATTATATTTTATGTAAGTTAACTCTTCAATGAGAAACTATGTTAGTAGTATATAAAACCATAGCTCTTATGATTTTCTATGTTAATTGTTTAAGATCTTGGGTCAAAGATTCATGCACTGGGTTTCTTTGAAACTCACTACATTTTCTTTTAAAATTGTTTTAGGATTCTAAGATATTCATTCAAGTGAGTGCCACCTCATTGAAAATGGAAGACATAAGTCTTGGAAGATTGATTGCCAATTGGAATAGGTTGTGTTTGGAAGTATCCTAAATTGTTAGAATGTACATGTTGTTGTGTCTTGTGATTGGGGTTTGTTTGTAAAAGAAAACTGATATTGACATAGGTTGTAAACGAGGGCTTGTGCCTCAAGCAAACCTAAAAAAAAATAGAGAAAATCCTATAAAATTTTCTGTAGAATTTATAAAAATGGTTTTGTAACACTTTAAGTAAAAAATGTCTTCTTTTTATGTTTTCTTACAAAGACTCAACAGTATTTTCTCTTGGCAAAAATCACATTCTTTCATAGCATATAGGTTGAGTGTTAGTCTAACTAACATTATAGGCTTATGGGAAGTTATCACTTAATGGCTTTCTGCACCGGTCACATGCCCATTTTTGGGGCGTGACACACACACACACACACACACACACATACACACACACACACATATATATATATCCATTAGTTTAGGTTTCTTTTGACAAATATGAATGAAAATAACCTGTATAGAAGTATTGTAGAATTACTTCATTTAGTATCTCATTTTTGGAATGCTTATTAGCTTTGATCAACTTGATGATGAAAACTAATTATATTTAGTTATTGTGATAAATGGCTGAGAAGTTTTGAGTTGTTTATGAATATTGACTCTTTTTTTCTTTTTTTTGATAGAAGTATTGGCACTTGTTAAAACTTATACCATGTAATAATGGCTTGAATTTTGTAGTTGAATGATGTTTTCTCTTGTCATATTGATGAGAATTATAATTTAAATTATTTTGAATATATTATTTTAATTTCTTGAACAAAATACATGTATATAAAAATAAAACTCAAGAAAACTATTGTCAAAAATTTATATGATATATTACATATCACATTGGCAACAAATAAAAATTGCTGATAATTATTTAATAAAAAGTTGTTGCTATAAAAACAAGTTGACATTGTCAAAAAAAAAACTATTACCAATAATTTTGTTATATGTGAAATTCGGGTCGTCCTTGATGGGCCAGAAAACAGCCCAAGCACGACAAAAACCCAGCTCGAAGAATACTCAAGTTGCTACATCTCTAGCTCACGTTGCAGAATGGCACCCTTAGCTCGAGCTCATCCCTGATAGAGAGAGCTTGAGCTCACCATCCCGAAGACAGGCACTTCCCCAAACTAAAGGATCTGGCTAACAAGGCACAACTAGTGACCTGGAAGCTTGACAGAAGACTAATTTATATTCTGCCCAATGAACACATAGGGCCCACCTGCGGAAGGCAATCTGTAATAGCCAAATTACAAGATTTAGTCTATCTGTCCTATCTTGTACATTAAATGCTGATGTAAAAGATTTACTGCATGTAAAATTACAATTATAACCTCCTCTCCTCTATGAATACAAGAAGGAGATGAACATTGAAGAGAAGACACTTGTACACTAAAACTCTGTAAAAGTATTCTCAGAACAATACACTATCGTGGATGTAGGGTCCAGTTCTGTTGGGATTTGGCTGAACCACATTAAAATCTATGTTTTCCTACTACTATTCCCCCTTTTCTTGCTGACTTAGCTCATTTATTGTCTTAAAACCAATTAACGGCTTGAGATCTCAAAAGAATCCCCCATTGGCTAGAATTTTGATCAAAACCAAATTCCAGTGTCAACATTTTGCAACGTCTATGAGGATCTCACCTGTTCTGGTTTGTTTCTTATCGTAATGGCCAAGGGAAGAGCCATCGGAGCTTCAAATGCACAACTCAACCCTCCAGAAGGGCATGTCTCAATAACAGACTCCTCTATCACTCCCATCATCAATGCAACCACTGGTTCCCCCCAGCCAGTTCTGTTAGACCAACGGCCATTGCCAATGTCACCGATGGAGTGCAGATGTGGCACCAATGTTAGGAAAAACTGGAAAACATGATGGGAGAACTGACCAAGGCAGTTACGATGTTAGCATAGAGTGTGCAGAGATAGGCCAAAGCCACAGTGCCTGTGGACGTTCTCCAGCAATAGCGAGTTAGACGTTTAGGCAATCCCAACCAATAGAATTCTCTAGCTTGTTGCTCACAAGGGCAAATTCCAAGACATAACTTTTGCAATCATAAGAATCAAAGACTTCAGCAATCATCCAGCCAACAATCCAAGGCATAAGACCCATTGGTCAGAGAGCTATTTCAGAAAATAACCCAGTTGAAGGAGCATCTCTAAACTCCGAGTGATCAAGCTCGCTACGAAGAAAGGTCACTGCTCTCCGAGGAGATTGAGACTTGAACTCTCCCTCTCAAGCTCAAGGTCCCCATGATTCTGTTGTACAATAAGGACTCTGACCCGTATGATCATCAACATGCATTCAATGTCCAGATGGTCCTATAAACAACTGATCCCTTGATCAAGTGCCAAGTGTTTCCAGCTACATTGGGAAGTATACCTCGAACCTTGTTTAGAAGCCTCCCCGCTCACTCAATCTATAGTTAGGATGACTGTCAATAGAAATTCATTAGCCAATATCAAGCACTGAAGAGATAACTTGTGCCCCCCTGTCAACTCACTATAGTCTTTCAGCATAAGCACTAGTCGCTAAAGGACTATATTGCTAGATTTAGGCTCGAACCTAATTCAGTGGAGAATCCATCTAAAGAAACCATGCTAGCAATGATCTCCACGATACTCCACAAAGATGGAAAATTGTACAAGAGTCTGTACAAGTCCCCGGTGAAGGACCTTATCGAGTTCTATGAGCGAGCTGCTAAGCAAATAAAATAGGAAGAGACCTTTGGCTCAAGAGGGTCTGACAAGAAGGATAAGAAGGTTAGCTCCTCTTGTAGCAAGAAGAGGGGCAGTGTGGACTAAGGGGATCACTCTGCTGAATAGACTGCAAAGAAGTCTTGGAGGCCCGGAGATGAGCAACCTCAGCATTTTGACCGCCACGAGCAATATAGCACCCTATCGGACTCCCAAGATAAAATTTATCTGGTAGAGAGAGATAGGGAAGACTTTGGAAGGCCTAGTCCCTTGAAGACTCCATTCAGGCAAAGAAATAGAGATGAATTTTGTGCTTATCACAATGAGGCCAGTCATGGGACCTTAAACTGTTTGGCCCTTAAGGATGCTATTGAAGACCTAATTAGAAGGGGTCACTTAAGGGAGTATGTGGTGTGGTCTATGAGACAATAATCCCAGCTTCCCAAGCCAAATGATGGTCGAGAGCTGAGGGACTCGGTTTAGGTTATACATTGACAATGTACCTTAAATCCCAGAATGAATGTAAATGCTTCCCATCGCTTTGTTCAAAGTTGTTTACCAAGTGGCTTAATGTTATTATCTTCATCTCTTCAGTCTGCCCCATGCTATCAAGTGTTTGCACTTTCCATAGCTTGCATACGGTCAACTCTTTTAAGTCTCTTGTGTAACTTTGCACCAATCACAACCTTTGGTCCAGTTGAGGCCCTCCGGAGATGAATTGATGAAAGCTTTGCCAGTATAGTTGCATGCTCACTAAGGTGCAGAGGCACTAAAAAACACTCACTTTGCCAGCATAGTTATGTGCTCACTGAGGTGGGAATGCACTTCAAAACACTTGCTTTGCCAATGTGGTTGCTTGCTCGCTGAGGTGCGGAGGCACTAAAAAACACTCACTTTGCCAACATGGTTGCGTGCTTGTTGAGTTGCGAAGGCACTAAAAAAAACTTGCTTTGCCAGTGTAGCTGCATGCTCATTGAAGTGCGAAGGCACTCTTAAACACTCAACACTAGCATGGCTATGTGCTCACTGAAGTGTGAAGAATTGATGACTTAATTATTTGCCTAAGGCAATAACATCACTTTAGTTTGCAACTTTCATGTGACTTCCTGATTATGCATAGTCCTTATGTCGATGGTTTATGTAACACTCATGTACGAAGAGTATTGCTTATGACTATAGTGTCCGAGAAGGATTGGACAATTGGCTATCTGAGCTTATCATTGCAAGTTACAAAAATGTGCACTATAACGGGTGCAGAAAATTAAAGATAGTACATTAAGATCACAAAGGAGATCTTATTCATTAAAAATCCTCAACGAGGTAAAACTACATCAGAAAGCCAAAAATACAAAGGGGGAAAGCTATAACTAATTTTCTTCTAAGAAGAAAGACCAGCCATAGAAGGATAAACCCTTGCCGACTAAGTTTGCGAGCTCACCCAAGCCCTCAAAATTCATCCACCAGTGCCTTCCTCAACAGCAAGCCCTTCCTCAACTTGACTCCTGCCAATGGAGAGGGAACAAGCAATACCACTCCTTATTTTTTTGATCGGAGCTCTTTTCTAATTGACAAAAAGAACAGCTCAAGAAATAGTAAGAGCTTGGCCGGTCGGGCGTAAAAACCTCATGGTGAAGCTAAAAGAGCATAATTCGATATCTGTATGAGATTCCTTCATGTTATTAGAGAAGCCAAATCCTTTGAGTTCTCTATACAGCAAACCATACACACCTCGACAGAGAGCCAGAATACTAGAGGTAATAAGGGTTCATCTGGAATCTTCATGGTTTACTCGATAAAGGGATAGAAAGGATTTCCTCTCCCTCAAATAAAGCTATGTTCAGTTTCACCGAAGGGTCTGGATTAATCTCCTTGACCGCTATCATTTATTACCTTAGAAAGGGTTAAGGTAGACTCGCCAATGATTGTTAGACACGTGCCATAGGAAGCACAGCCTAGAATAGATGAAACACCAGTCTCAGAGAAGACTTTGACTGAACAATAGCTGAAAAGTCTCAACTCCCAACCCGTGAAGTGAGCTAAGAGTAGGGGGCTTATGTTATATGTGAAATTTGGGTCATCCTTGATGGGCCAGTGAACAGCCTAAGCATGGCAAAGACCTAGCTTGAAGAATACTTAAGTCACTACATCTCCAGCTCACGTTGTAGAGTGACACCCTCAGTTTGAGCTCGCCCCTGATAGAGTGAGCTTGAGCTTTCCATCCGAAGATAGGCACTTCCCCAGACCGAAGGATCTAGCTAACGAGGCATGACTAGCAACCCGAGAGCTCGATAGAAGACCAATTCATGTTCTGCCCAATGGACACATGGGGCGCACCTGCGGGAGTCAATCTGTAGTAGCCGAATTATAGGATCTAGTCTGTCTGTCCTATCTTGTACATTAAATGCTAATGTAAAAGATTTACTGCATGTAAAATTACAATTATAACCTCCTCTCCTCTATAAATACAAGAAGGAGATGAAGATCGAAGAAAAGACACCTGTACACTAAAACTCTGTAAAAGTATGCTCATATCAATACACTACTATGGACATAGGGTCCAGTTCTGTCTGAATTTGGCCGAACCACATTAAAATCTTTGTGTTTTCTTGCTACTCTTCCCCCCTTTCTTACTGACTTAGCTCATTTATTATCTTGGAACTAATTAACAGCTTGAGATCTCAAAAGAATCCCCCATTGGTCAGAGTTTGGATCAAAACCAAATTCCAACATCAACAAATTTTATTTATGTAAGTGTAAAAACTATTACTTATTATATTTTAAGCAATAGTTTTTGACCATTACTAATAATCTCATTTAGATAAGTATAAAAACTATTCATTATTTTATTTTAGACAATGGTTTCAAAAACCATTGCTAATAAGAATAAGCAACACTTGCAAATGCAACATTATAAAAATTGTCCCTAAATCTTATGGCAATAGCTTTTTAGGATACAACAATGGCTTTTTAACATTTTCATTCTTAAAAAATGTTGTAAATAACTAATACTTCTATTTTTTTATATGTTTTTGTTATAATATGATAAAGTTATCTTTTTTAGTTATATTATAGTTATTCATTGATCAATGTGTGGAGAAAAAATTTTAGAATACTATGATTATGAATAGATAATCTCAAACAATCCCTCTACCCTTCTGCCCACTACCACACTACTAATACAATAGAACCCACCCTTTTACTTTGATCAAAGCTTCCAAAGCTTACTTTTTTATGCAAATCTAGCTAAATTGTTACTTTCACAATTCAAGATTCTCATGTCTTTGTTAAGGATGTCAATCACTAATTGAAGTGGCAAATAAAAATTCATTTTTTTGTGCTATTTTTTATTTCTCCATTCAATTTTTGAGTACCCAGTTGTCTATGTATTAAGTGTGTTAATTTGCAAAGACAGTGAGGTTAAATGAGGAAAATTTTAGAGCTTGGTGATTTCTGAGACAATAGCAGTAATGGTGATTGCTGAATATGAGTTTGAAGATCAAAAGGAGGTTTGTGCCCTGGAGTCCCAAAGGAAGATTGTTATGGATGATAGATGTTGGAAATAATAGTTTTATAGTTTTTGTGTCAAAGTTCATGTGTCTTTTAGGATTATATTATTAAGGTTCATTATGTGTTCATGTACTTTGAATGTGAAAATACCTGCATCTAAATATGAGTGAGTTGTGTATGATAAGGTTCATATAGGTACAGTCATTTATTGTTATTAAAGAGTTGCTTAATTGACTATATATACCATATTGTATTTAGAGTATAGATATACCAATAAAAAGTGAGATTTTCATACAATTCCTCTTCCTCCTAACAAAGTGACATCAGAGCTTGGTTTTAAGTGTCAAGAATGGTTAAAATAGAAAGGATGAGTGGTGGTTTTCTATTAGTCCCTAAGCTCATAAAGGAGAAATATGCCCTTTGGCGTGTACAAATGCAAGCCGTGCTTGGCAGTCAACAACTATAGGATATTGTAAAGAAAGGTTATTAAGAACTAGAAAATGAAGCAGCTTTGAATCAAAATTAAAGAAAGACCATGATCAAAAATTGTAAATTAGATTAGCTTGCACTTTTCATGATCCATGCAACTTTAAATGAAAGTATGCTTAAGAAAGTGGTCAATGGTTCTACCTCAAATGAAGCTTGGGAGATACAAAGTGAAGAAGCTGAAATTTCAATCATTAAGGGGTTATTTTGAAGCTTTGAAGATGATGGAATCCAAATCAATTTCAGATATTGTTCAAGGGTAAAAGCAGTTATGAATTAATTCAAAAGATATAGAGAGAATGTCAAAAATGGTCATGTGGTAGAAAAGATTCTTCATTCCTTGACTTCCAAATTTGATTATGTGGTGTGTGTCATTGAAGAATCAAAAGATCTAGACGCCATGACTTTTGAAGAATTGGAAGGTTCTCTACAAGCCCATGACTTTAAAGATCAAGGGAAGACAAGAATAGCTTTTGGAGCAAGTTCTCAAAGCCAAGAATTCTTTAAAGAATGATGGAGAAGAAAAAGGAGGAAGAAGGAGAGAAAAATTAGAAAAAAAAAGACTATAAAAAAATCAACAAAAGGAATGAATTTGTTGAAAAATAAAATTTTAATTTTAAAATCTAACAAAAGAAGGAGTATGAGTCTTATGTTTCTGAGGAAGAAAAAGATACTTTATTACCTATGAAAGGAAATGTTGACTTTAAAGAAGTTGACAGATTTTGGAAAGTCCAAGAAGTTTTAACCTATGATTTGCCTGATCTCTTTAAAGATGAAAAAGAGACCATACTATCTTTGAAAGGGGATGTTAAGTTTGAAAAAGTAACTTGGCATTGAAGAATCCAAGACAAGGCAATCTATGATTTGTCTTATCTCTTTAAAAATGAAAAAGTTATGGTTGTAACCAAAAGGAAAGATATAGGCTTTGATTTGCTTTTTGGGGAAGAAGACCATACCTTCTATGTCAAATGTTAAGGTTGAAAAAGCAACTAGAGTTGGGGAATCCAAGATGAGACAACCTATGCCTTGTCTCTTTGAAGATGAGAAGGTCATGGTTGTGGTTATGGTCAAAGGGAATGACATAGACAAAATCATGATAATTCCAACAATGATAGGATAAGAATTCAATAGTTTAGAGGTCATGAAAAAGTAAAAATATGATAATATGAAAGATAAGAAGTGGAATGAAGTTGCAAAAGGTGATATCAAAATTATAAAAAAGAGAAAAACTTAAGAGTATCCCAGAGGTCATGATGGTATTAAAGTCTCAATGATGTTTAAGATGAGGAAAAATACTAATCAAGATGTGAAGTGGCTCAAAACAAGTATTGTTACTAAAGGTCATAAGCATAACCATGAAATTGATTGCAAGAAGATTTTTGTACTCTATGTTAGAAAGTACAATGCAAAATATTTTGTAAAGCCCTTCAAGTTTGAAGATTTTGGATGAAACCTTATATTGAAGAAATTCCAAAATTAAGGAGGAGTATTGGAAATAATGGTTTTGCAATTTCTATGTCAAAGTTCATATATCTTTTAAGATTATATTATTAAGGTTCATTGTATATGTATATACTTTGAATGTAAAAGTGCATGTATTTAGATATAAGTAATTCATGTATGATAAGGTTCATGTACCTAAAGTCATTTATTGTTATCAAAGAGTCACTTAGTTGGTTATATGTACCCTATTGTATTTGAAGTATATATATACCAATAAAAAGTGAGATTTTCATGCAATTCCTCTTCCTCCTAATAATGGCAATTTTACTGATGCACCTTTGATGATATGGGAATGTTATTAATATGCCTTTAGTGATGGGCAAATAGTCTTGGCCAGCCCTTTGTGATGCCCAACAACCCAAGAATACTTAGACTAGTTCAACACTTGAAGATATGTTAGCTCCTGAAGAGGTTGCTTCACGACGTCTACCTAAGCAGGTGGGGCTACCTTCTTTATATAGAACTATGCCATTAGATAAGAATTAAGAAAATTTCATTGTCAATGTATGATTTTGTGGGAATATTCCCTTCTATTGTAAATTTGAATTGCATTTGCTTGCTTAGGATAGACATTCTACATTTTTATATAAGCCTAAAAAATTGTAACTAAGGTTAAAACATATGAATAACATTAAGACATCAACTATTTTGTTGTTCTTGAGCTAAGGTTTACATGCCATCACTATTATGAGGCATCTTTATGTGCGAGGTTATTGTAAACTCATGTATAACATAGGTTGAAAGACTAGCCATGCAATAAATTAATGAGTAAAACTAATGATATTTGTATTCAACTACAATAAATAATTGTATATAAATAAACATGAATATCTGCAAGAATTAAAGACTATGCTTATGATAATAAATACAAAACCAAAAATCAATTTTTGCAAATGACCATTGCATTTGACCAAAAGTATTGCTCAATGACATGTCTCTCTTTCTTAAATTTGTTGAAAACAATTGTGTCCATCAAACGAATAGATGTAGTCAAATCCTACAACATGTATATGTATCAAATAATAAATCTACAATTGAACACTTACCTTGGAGAAAATCTATATCCATAGTCGTAATATGTTATCTCTATCCAAGATCCTTGTGAGAAAGAATAGAAAAAGAAGTGAACTTCTCTCTACCCTAGATGCAGTCATTAGGTTAGGGTCTATCATCTCAATGGAGTAATAACAATAATATATAGGGTGAGAATATGGACCTCTCCTTATTAGAACGAATTGGGCTAGCCTTCCCATCATCAGTAGTCCAATAAAGCAAGCCCACATAACGACAAATTTATAGATAGTCTAAGTGTCACATATTTAGGTTAGAAAACAAACAATATTAATTGACATTTGGTAATCCAAAATACAATAAATTGACTAGTTATGTTAATCCTAAATATTATTCCAACAATCTCCCAATTGGATAGTATATATGAGGAAAAATAATATCATGGATTACAACACCAATAATGAATGTCAAATAATGATTGGGCACTATACAACTATTGTTGGTAATGAAATTTAATATGCAGATCATCATATATGATAGAGACATTGATGTCACATATGCTAAGACCTATACTTCCATGATCAAACAGAAAGTGAATGTGGAGAATAGAGAATTACAAAATGACAAATACGATTAGATGTAAATCTCACCAACATGGTCTTAGCATTTGCCCAGGATGCATTACTAAGACTCTACAACATATCTCAGCATAACAAAACTAAAACTAGGTCAAAATGTCACTCCACTATAATTAAGTAGTATGTGATAGATTTCATTATAATTGTACTCAACAACAACATATGGCAACAAAAAATTATTATGGCAACATTAGTCATTCATATATACTTCCACTAACATAATATACCATAAGGTAAAACAACCCCATTTGAGATTACTCCAAATGGTAAAAGTCTTTTAGTAAAAGAATTTCATAACCATTTAAGATAAGTATACATCTCGTCAAATTTTTTCTCTAAGAAAATCAATACATATGAGAGAAACAAACAATAGCAGACTTGCCACAACATAAACATACGGCGATAGGCTCTCAAACACTAAGACCTAATTCAAATTGTTGCCCCACAGAAAAATATCAATTGTTATCTATTTTAAGGTAACTATGAATGCCTATTCAATATTAATCACAAAATAGTGTGTCCTACTTTCACAACCATGTATCTATAAAGGATCGATATATTGACAACTTAAACATAGTTGTTTCACCATATAAAATGAATCAACTATCAATGAGTGAGTATAACATCCTATTGAGGTAACTATGAATGTATATTTGACATTAAGAACAAAACAGTACCTCATACTATCAGAAGGCACATATTCATAATGAATCATTAATTGATAGGTTAAACACAATTAAGACTTTCCTCTTTTAATTAAGGACTCAACCCTCACTCTAAAAGCAACTTAAATATAGACAAAATATATATGAGCATAAACATATATATGATATTTGAGTACATAATTATGTCATTAACAGCAGAAGCACATGGGACCAATCACATTTTATTATTTTACTACAATTATAAAGACATAATAGTAACTAAGTCTCTACCTCTTTCCTAATATATATATATATGGAACATGATTTTTTATTTAAGTGACCCATTTAAAATTCTACTATTTGGATTCTTTAATACAAGCAAAAGTTTATCATAATATGATTAGCAATAATTGATTCATGTCAAGTGATTAGGCATATCACTCAATCCTAACCAAAAAAAATGGGGTTCCAAAATTTGTCTCACACAAAAGACTCATATTCTATAAAAAGGGGATCATATTATTTTGAGAGGCTTTTTTAATATCTCATAATTATATCAGATAATTTCATATTGATAGGGCATGTACTTTTTTTATATAATTCATAAATCACACATATATACTTAGAATATTTCTTAAGCATATAATACAATTTTTATTTTAGTTTATCATGATTGACTATATGATAATTGGGTGTATAATCAATCAAAAGTCACATATATTGGATTTTCATTAAATATTTATCAAAATCACTTGTCAAGTTTAATAAAACAATCAACATGCATGAATTTAAAAAAATTTAATATCAATATTAATTGTGTCAAAATAATGTAACTTAAAAAATTCATTGGCTTTGTAAACTTGACAAAATAACACATTTAAAAAAAACTAAATATTGTGATTATAAATTAACATGATTAACACATCAATGTCACATACCAATTTCTCACACAATATTTTTAAACAAGAGCTATCATGCATAAAAAAATTGATTATAATTCGTTTTATGATAAGTAGATATACAGTCATAAGAAATATTAATTATAATTAATTTATGATGGCCAAAAAATTTTAAAGACTTCTAATTCTCATAATTGGTCCCATAAAAATAATGACAGAAATTAATTGCATAAATACAAAAGACTAAAGGAATTTTATCAAATGTATTCATTTTGCATATAAATACAATCAGGCTACAAATTTCCTCCCAATCTACAATGCAACGACACTTCATATAGTAATCGTGTCCGTATATCGGTGTCATTTCTGACACCAACACTCATCGACACTGACACAAAATGTGTCGGGATCGTGTCCTTAATTTCAGAAAGTTCGGACACTCGTTCCCTATTTTGACACACGTGTCAAGCTCGATTCCGGGGCCGTGTCTGTAATTTCAAAAAGTTCGGACACGCATTCCCTATTTCAACACATGTGTCAAGCTCGATTTCCAATTTATTATTTGTTATACCCTGTTATTTAATATTATGAGTACTTATTTTCATATGAAAAAATAATAATTACAATATATATTTACAAA
>JANHAO010004442.1:0-24200 GCA_026873985.1 Saraca asoca | reverse complement strand
TGTATGTAGATGATATGCTGATAGTAGGATAAGACATCAAAATGATTGGTAACTTGAAAAAGGAGTTATCAAAATCATTTGAAATAAAAGATCTAGGCCCTGCAAGGCAAATTCTGAGAATACAGATTTTGCGGGATCGCAAAGCTAGAAAGCTTTGGTTGTCACAAGAGAAATATGTAAAACAGGTTCTAGAAAGATTTGGCATGAAGAATCCAAAGTCAGGAGGTACACCACTTGCCAATCACTTCAAGCTTAGTAAAAGAAGTTGTCCTATTACACATGAAGAAAAAGAAGCTATGGTAGCTATTCCATACTCCTCTGCAGTCGAGAGTTTAATGTATGCAATGGTATGCACTCGACCTGATATTGCTCATATGGTCGGAGTAGTCAGCAGGTTTCTTTCGAACCCTGGAAAAGAACATTGGGAAGCTGTGAAGTGGATCTTGAGATACCTACGAGAGAGTTCCAAAATGTGCTTACACTTTTGGGGAACAAAATCAATTTTGGAAAGATTTACAGATGCAGATATGGCAGGTGACTTGGATGATAAAAAATCTACCTCCGAATACTTTTTTACTTTTGCAGGGGGAGCTATATCTTGGCAATCTAAATTGTAAAAATGTGTTCCTTATTTACAACTGAAGTGGAGTATATTGCTGCAATTGAAGCAGGAAAGGAATTGCTTTGGTCTATGAAGCATCGACACTCCATATAGCAGTCGTGTCCGTGTGTCAGTGTTCGTATTTCCTCGTGTCCATACGTTGAAAATATCGTGTTTGTGCATTGAAAATGCTGTGTCCGTGTCTGCGTCCGCGTGTCCGTGCTACTTAGGCTTTGGTTGACCAGATTCCTTCAACAATTGGGAGTGAAGCAGAATCGGTCTGAAATTTTATGTGATAGTTAAAGTGCTTTGGACTTAAGTAAAAACACTATGTATCACTTTCATACAAAGCATATTGACATAAGGTATCATTGGCTGCGTCAAGCAGTTGAATAAAAACTATTCAAATTGAAAAAGATTCACTCGGATAACAATGCAGCTGATATGTTAACAAAAGTGGTAACTCGTGAAAAATTTGAGTTATGTGCTAGATTGATTGGTTTGGACTACAAATGATCATTGTTGAAACTATGCTTGTTGGGCTGGAGGGGGAGAATTGTTAGAATCCAGCCCAGTCTTGAATCAATTGACAGCTTTCGATGCCTCCTTTTTTAGACAACTTAAAGTCCACAATGAAGAAAAATAAAGCCAAGCAGTAAATGTCGGGAAGAAAAACAAAGCCAAGTAATAAATACTAAAAAGAAAAAGAATTTCGATAATTCCTTTTTGAGGCTTATAAATAGCCTAAGTTCATTCAGCAAATGAGAGTAACTCCGAGAAGGGGAAAAACAAAGCAAATACAAGAGAGTTTAATTCTTGCGTTTTCTTTTAGAGTGAGTTGTGAGTATCACATTAGGTAGAGTGTGTGAGAAATATAGTACTTTAAATCGAGAGTACTGGAGTGATAAAATTGTGAGGATTGAGTATAAATCCTGAGATAAGAATATTAAATGTATGAGAGAGATACATTAATAATTCTTGTATTAATTTTATCACAAATAATGAATATTTTTCAGAGTTTATCCCGTGATTTTTTTCTTTAAGATCATAGAAGATTTTTTATGTAAAATTTTAATGTTCACTCTTTTTATATTTTCATTTTTATTTTTACTGTGTATGTTCTTATCCCAATAGCTCGCCGGCGGATGGATCAGGATGTGGTTCAGTAGCTTCAGTCGTCATTATCACAAATCCAATTGACTTGCCGCTCGTCACACCTTCAAATGTCGCCATCACAGCTAGCCTTCGCGCTTCTTCTCATCTCATTCCCTTCACTCCATCATCCCTGGTTCACGCTGCCATTCAATAACAGCAGGAGCAACAAGAATTGCCATCCTCAGTGACTGCGCTGTAGATATGTCAGATTGCCATTTCAATTCAGAGGGCCGGACAATGAATCCACGTGGCACACTGAGAGCCAATAATTAATCCGGGCATATTTACACTGAGGTCCCGCCTACTATACCCAGAGAAAATTGGAGCAAGTTTGCCGCCACAGGTGGCAGAAGGCTGTCCACAAATTTTGACAATTAATCCCGTTACTAATTAAACAGCCCATTACGGAGTGGGCTAAATTAGACGGCCCAAACACTTATTTTATTTATGGCTGGAAGGAGGAGAGTACATAAAATTATATAGCTTATTTTATACTGTGAAATTTTATACAAATGATTGAATTAAGTTTTAGCAAAGCACAACTCAAAAAGATCTTATAGATTAGATTAATAAAAATTTGTAATATAACTTACCCCTTATATTTTTCGTGGAATAAATATAAGAAAAACTGCCACCTAGATTTACTTCATGTAATAAAGGGAAGATGAGAATTTAAACCAAACTCTTAAATTTTAATTATATAACAACATTATAATTACACTAATAATTTAAATCATATCCACATATATATAAAGTATAATTAATTACATCTATACTTTATAAAAATTTCAGATCAGAACCACTTATGACCATTATTAAAAACAAAATTATCTTTAAATTCAACATATTAAACGGTTTACCTAAATATTGGGAAAAATGTTTTTTCAAAAAGAAAATGTTCAGGTATGATTATTCGTGAAAACAAAATTATAATATTTTCTTTTAAATATACGGAGAAGAGTTTCCTTCACCATCCAAGCAAATATTTTGCTCTTTAATTATCTATTCTCCTCTTTTTTTTTTCTTTTTTTCTTTTTTGAATTTTCCAATCTATCTTAGTGTCTTCACTCTTTCTTATTATAACTCCCAAATATACCATAGACTCACTAGGAGGGAAAAAAAAAAAACCAATAACTTGTCGGTTACAAAGTGTCTATTCTAAACAAGAGAAGAAGAAAACCACAGCTTACTTTTAAAGTTTCCTACTCCAAGCCCATGTATTATTTAACGCTACTAAGTAATAATAATAATAATTAAAAAATCTAGTGGTAGACATTACATTGAAAGCATAATTTTTTTTTGAAATTATATGGATTATCAAATTGAACAATAAATTAATTCAGTGGTTCAATTATTGATTTATTGATTAAATCGATTTTAAATTAAAATTATAAATTATATATATGTTCATATTTACTAATATTATATATTTATAATAACTTGATTCATGATAAAAATGAAAAAAATAATACAATACAAATTAATGACATCAATAAAAAGTTAATGAAATATAAGTAATACAATAATAATTTATTTTAAAAATAATTTACAAAAATACAAATTCAATTAATGTAGAATTACGAAGATATTAAAGTTCAACAGTTGTAAAATTGTAAAGGTAGTAGATGTCAATAGTTGTGAAATTGTAAAATTAAAAATAATAATAATAATAATTGTGACAAACTGGTTCAATTTTTTGATTTTGACCGGTGTGTATCAATTCTACCCACTTCATATTGACTTTGACTAGTTTACTTATATTTTGAGTCTAAAATTCTTAATTGTACCGATTTATCAGCTAATTAGCTATTTCGACTAGCCAGTTTGATATAATTTAATCAATCAATTTGATCTAATTTTTAAAACTATAATTGAAACTATCATTTCTAATACAATTAATTAAGTTATATATGATAAAATTCTTCTTAAGATTGTCTCCCTTCTTAATTTTTTTAACATCATACGATGATAATTAAAATATATTTTAAGTTTAAAATACTATCTATACAAAAGTTTTTAGCACACATTCCTCGAATAATTATGTTTGATTGTTAAAATAGGATTCATACGATATAATTTAATAGTTAAGAATAATGTTGCAAGGAAAATTTTAAAAAAGATTTTTTAATATTTAACATATCTATATTTTGTATCTCTCCTATTCTTATCTTTTTCAGTCATTCTTTTTTTAGTAGTAAAAAAAGTTTAAAAATAGAATAAACTATTCAATTTTACAGTTGACGTATGCAAAAAATTTTCTCAAAATTAATAATAATACTTATATTCATTAAAATTGTTAATAATGAGATTCAAAACTAAAATATGAATAACCAAGATAGAAAGAAGGTTCAACCAATAAATTATTGCAATGTCATTCACTGGGGCAATGAATTAGGGTTTTTCCTTTTACCTTTATGCATTCATTTCAGCACTGACTACCCCGCAATGCATGATTGTATCTAGTAATGGCGACCAACACAGACAGCCCCAGCAACATGATCCTACAAGATAACCTGATTCCTCTGTGGTTCCATGAAGAAGACCGTGATAATGTCTTGAAGCAATTCCTTTATTCCGATTTCTTTGTCCCTTCAATGTTTGGGCAATTTAGGCATCCATTCAGAGGTTCAATCCTATCCACTGGAAATTATTTATATTTGTCCAAACCACAATGTAGTCGTTGGGGCACATTTGAGGAATTGGGTATCAATGAACTGGGTTAGCTGAGTCTTTCATGAAAAACTTTTAACTAGATTTTGGAGAAGTAAGAGAGATAGACTCACATTTATCATAAGAGTTCAGTCTTGATATTCTTATATTTTATATCTCATTTTTATTTTTATATTATCTCATAAAAAAATAAATTTTATTGTGAATTTCACACTCTTTATCAGAGAATGTGATATTTTTATATCTAAAAATAAATGTAAATTTAAATTTACTGTAAGGTTTATAACTAATTTTATTTTATGCAGCCAATACATACCTACTAACATGCGCTTACATTTTGTTTTGTCAACTTTAAAAGATTATCCTTATTTGCTTTTGTGATTGCAATTGAATTATTAAATATTGTAGGCTAAATAAAAAATTAAAACATTTGAGGAAAGAATCCTTAACCAAATTAATAATGTTTTTGTTGAAGCATCCTCTGAAGATGAAGAATATTCAACATAAGTTGAACTAGAAAATAATCAAATTATTATATATATATATATATATATATCTGTGTGTGTGTGTGTGACAAATTGTAGTGCATGAACACCCTGGGTGGTGGCGCAATGGATTCCACCAAAGATATGTAGTTGCCAGTCCCAGCAGCCCAATTTTACACGTTGGGTAACAAAGTCACTACGACTTTGTCTAAGTATGCTCCCCCACAGCATACACGAATTTACAAGCCTTGTGAACAAGCTGTCTAGCTGTCCCTTCCCATTTTAATTTCCACTTCATAACTTTCATATTGTAGTATTATTCCTTGTATAACTAAGGACTCTTTATGATTATAGCATTTTTTACTTTATGAAATATGTGATCTAATGGCGAGAAATTTGATTAGTTTGTTAGAGATTATAAATTCAACTATCTATTGTCAATGTATAAAATAAATTGAAGAGATTGGTTTAGTATTTGAGAGGCGAGTTTCCTATATATTAGACACACAATGTAACTAATATAAAAATTTTACAAATCATATCATGATTTAAACTTCTAATAAATTTTCTATAGGTCAATTGAAGATTAATCGAGGTATTAGGTACAAATTGATCACAATATTACAATAAATCTTAATCCACATCAAATATAAGAATACAACACCTTTTAAAAGAAAGAGGAATTTAATTTCTTTAAAATGTAAAATACATTTTAGAGAGTAAAATACTTTATCATAACTTTTAATGGAAAAATTAGGGTAGGGAATAATTACATATTTGAAAATTACTTTTTTAGCTACTTGTTATTTATTAAATTCTAAGAAGTTGTTTGGTTCATATAAAATTTCACAGAAAGTAAAATTTTTAAGGAAGTAGGAAATGCTTGAAATGTTTAGTTGGCCACTAACTTAAAAAATAAGAATAATTATACTTCTCATAAAGCATGAGAAGTTATTTATCCAACTTCCTAGATAAGTTCTACTTCTTATGTTTTAAATGAAATAATAAAATTATAAAATTATCATTACAGAATTTAAATAATAACAAGAATATCATTTTAAAAATTTATTCAGCGTCTTAATAAAAGAATATAACTTTTATATTAGATATTTTAATAATTTTGATAATACTTTGTAGAAAATTTATAGTTAAATCAAATATTACACAAGAACTTACTTTTTAAGAAATTTTATTTTTTTAATGTTAATTAAATAATTTTTAATATTTTCTAAAAAATTTATATAGAATTACTCTCTAAGACGGGAATTTACTTTCTGTATAATCGAAGTAATTTGCTGCTAATCAGAAAAAGTTTGCATATGTTTGGTACCACTTAAATTCAACAATAGGACAGATTGCATTTTGAGTGTTCTTTGACTGTTTCAACAACTTCACACTGGGATTTTGTTTTGGGCCACAGGTTGGGTATAAACATGATAATTCAGGTGGGAGTTGGGTTGGATCAGGGCCAATATGGTCATCTCATTTCAAATCATGGGTATGGCTCCACATAACTATGACACTACTTGCACGCCCCCAACCCGCCTTAGGCGGGCCATTGTGACCGAAATTTAAGTTCAGGTGTTTATTGGAATTGGTTGTGATTTCTTTTCAGATTAAATAAGTACCGAATTTATTCCCCCTGATTTGATTTATAGCAGTTTGAGCTTTAAAAGAATTTTATATTAAATATAATTCTTAAATTATTCAATTACATCTAATAAAATCTTTTTGTATTTTTATCATTTAAATCTTTAGAATAATTGATGATGTGATAATTAAATTACACTGATATAATAACGTTATATTATTAATTTGATTATATATTTATCACTCACATGCTAGCAAACCAACTATTGTGTCAATAGTTCTGTAACGCTCTAATGCTACACTAACGGGAAGACTTTATTGATATAAATGGAAAAATTTGAGAATTAAATTAATATTAATTTTTTTTGAGAAACTTGATTATACATAATTGAATAAATAAATGATTATATTAATATTAAAAATGTTTTAGAAAATAAATTAATACAATATAAATTAATAATATAGTAATATCCGACGTTATCTTGAAGTTTTTCTTATTTTTGCTATTACCAAAATAAATAAATGTTTATTTTTGGTTTAATAAAAAGAAGAGAAGTGGTTGTGTTTATTTGTGTTTCATCTCGAGTTGGTGAACATCGGCGCTCCATCCACCAAAACATAATAATTGTACTTAAAACAATATTTACATTTGCAACTATGATATTTAATAAAGCTAAATATATAATTGTGTAACACAATAATAATAAATAATAACCATATAATATAAATACCATCACTTAAAAGATATCTTATTTCACATCACCCTCATTAATGGATTAAATAATTTGTACTTGTGAATGCACTTTGCCTTTTCAATATTTTTATCTCAACTATATTTGTCACTTTCTTCCAAGATTGAATGAATTAATTGATTTTTTTCTTTTTTCATATTGGTTGGATTGTTAAAGCAAGGTGTTGAAAACTTCAGGTTTATGTCAAGTCACTCACATGCTCTTGGCACCCCGCAAGGCCTTCCTTCACATGATTAGCTGCCCACTTTCTATCAAATAAGCCGTGCCTATCATCTCCTTTTTCTTAATTTTAATTTCCAATTTTAGATAAATTTGGTTATTTTATTTGCATTATAATGTATTTCCATCACAAGATTCCAACAGCCAAAACATATATCCTCCTCTCTTGATTAATATAATAAATAACTTAATCAATAACATATATTGAGATGATAAGAGAATTTATTTTTTTATTATTATTGATTAAAATGTAATGAAAGAGAGTAATTTTTTACCACATAAATAAATCTACATCTCTTTGAATTGATATTGTTATCACAATGCCAAAACCATAATATATAATTTATTACAAGTTGGAAGCTTTTCTCTAATGGAAAGCCAAATGGATGGAGGAAGTAAAATGGAATCTTCATTCTTTCTTTTCAAATCCTAACTAATCCAAAATGTTCAGCTTTTCTTAATTTCTTTTTTTCTTGGGTAGGGAAAAACTTCTAATATAATAGTAGCATAAGTATTGAAAATCTTAATATATATCACTGCCTATTATATTTTGATAAATAAAAAATAATTTTTAAATTTAAATATTCATTTTATCATAACGTCAAAATATCTAATTTTTTAAAATATAATAAATAATAATACTAAAATCTGAGTAATCCAGCTATATTAGAAAATATTTAACAAAGTAAATAATCAACTACAATGGTAAGAACTAAGTGCCATGATGAATTTTTTTTTTAAAAGTAATGTAATTTGAACTCTTATGTATTTTTTCTCTCTTTATTTTTCATATAAGAAAAAAATATATTGATTCAACTTTTTCTTTTTTAAATAAAAAAACTTTCTTTTCTGATATATAAAAAAATAAATAAAAAAAGAAGCAAAGATCCCCAAAGTTTACACGTTACGTTTTAGCAAGGGAATCTAATCCACCATAAAGCAATGCTTTGCCAAAATAGGTTAATTGAACAGACTAATGATGAAGTTAATTGGTTTAAAAAGCCAATTTGAAAATATTAAGACTCATAAGCATTAATTAGAAAAGTATATATACCTTCTCTCTTGAAATTATACTTGACATTGGCAGGTATATTTTGTTTCCTCAATATATAAGACAAAAAAAAATCTGACCAAGAGGTTGAATCTATTAGAATTTGAAATATCAGTGACAGAGTGGACATATAAATTACGCAAAGTTGCATTATATGCTAAAAGTTTAGTAAACTATATTGCCTTTGATGAGGCCACCATTGGGCCAGAGGCCATGCCCCATGCTTTTTGGGTTGAAAGATCCCTTCCCTACAGAGCTACCCCATTATATCTTGCTATCGGGACCTCATGTTAGTTACATATCTAATCTTAAAATAAAAATATCTTTTTCTATGTGTACCTTATCTAATCTTCTCATACAATTCTATCAATTTATGTTTTGTATATTTTTAAGTTTCTATTTTGTAAAATAACGAGGTATTAATTTTACATAAAGATATATATATATATATATATATATAAGATGTTAACTAAAATTTTCCTATATACACACTATTTAATGCAATGAATATTAATAGAAATTATAAATATATACAGTTTTGCTTTATTTAAAGGTAGAAATTTCAATTTTTTTTATAATAGTACGATTATCAAGTTAATTAACAGATAATATTCTGCATCTCAATTCAAGATATTAAAAAGGAGAAAGTTTTAAAACAATATCCAATGTCACTACAAAACAAGAGTACTATTTTAATTTATTATAATATGATTAAATATAATTGAGAATTTATTCTGTGCGAATAACAATGGCCAAGGGTTGAGAAAGTAGGTTAACTTTGTAAGTAGGTTCAGTCTTTCTCTTTCTCTCTCTCTCTCTCTTTTTTTTTTTTTTTGATAATAATAATGACAAATCACTTAATACACATACAAAATATAGGATTTGAACTCTGATTATTGAAGACGAAAATTTTAAAGACAATATCAAATATCATTATACTACTAAAATGCCGGTTTCATCCCTCTTTGTATTGCTCTTAGATATTATTGTCACGTTTAAAAGAAAAAAAAATAGTGATGTGATCTAAACCTAACAGGATATATCATGTTGTTTCAGTTGATAGTAGCAAAACTTGCAGATGGATTGATTTATATAAATTTCAAAAGAGGAGGGTCATTTGACACATTTGCGAAATTTAAAGGACTGAATTGCAATAATTAACACTAGAGAAAGATAAAATTGAACAATTCCAAAACTCGGAGATAAGCTTATTTGTCGAAGCGTTCAAAGTGGAGGAATTAGAATAAATTTTCATTATAAAATTGTATAATTGTCGTTGGAAGAGCTGTCTACAATTGACTTTCTTTCTTTCGTTTTCTTTTTGCAAGAGCAGAAATACTAAGTCTCAATGTGTGAAAACTTATTCAAATGTTATAAATTGTCATTTAGTTTTAAATTAAATTTGAGAAGAAAAAATAACAGAGGTAAGCACACCTACCAACAATATTGATCAATTTGATGTGTATGATATATTTTAAAAAATAAATTTAATATAAATAATTATGGCCGAAAACATGGTTAGGTCAAAATTTGACAAATTATAAACAATTTAAAATAATTTTTAAATATATAACTATGCTTCCTTAATTTTACCATTTATAAATATTACGTCGCACTTTAGTGTGGTCGGATTCACAAAGAATTTACTTAGGTGAGCCCTAGTGTTAACTAACAAGGGTTAAATTAACCGTTTGGCTAACTTTATTAACACAAACCTAGGATTTTGAATATAGAGGCAAAAGATAATGTCTTCAACTATATATGGGTGAAGCTTTACTGTCCTCATGCTTGCAACAACTAATTATAAATTTAGCAAACTTATGAACTTATTAATTGTCATGCTTGCAACATAGTATATATTTTAATTTCTAAATCATTACTCAAGATTCAGCATCTCTTCTCGATTGAATCCATCATGATGACCGACTAATCAACTAAAAAATATATTATAACTTAAACTTTATTCGGCTTTTGAATTTCAACAATGCTACTTTTAAATTTATATTTTTATATCTATATTTTGATTTTACGTTTCTTTCTTTTCTAACAAATTATCATTAATGATAATTGATATAAAAAAATATGAATGAAATGTAAATTGAATTCCCATGACAAAATAGGAATGTTATAGGTTAGATACATAGGTTATACACGTGGTCAAAAATTGTGTGGCATTCCGACCTTCATCTTTTTGACTCAGCAAATATTGTCCTCTAGTCTTATGGCAACTAACCTGAGGACTAGAGAGAAGAGACCGAACAATGTGGAAGATCCATTTGAAGTATATTCCCTCCACTTTGATTTCCCATCTTTGAGACACTGCCCTTCATAGCTAGTTTTAAAATTAATTAAAAGCATTTTGACCAAGTCGAACAAGGAGGAAATTAGTGCTATATCTAGTAAGAAATGTCAAACTCATGGACCACTCGGGGCTTTATTACCATGAGATCCACAAAATCTCTTTATGGGGTTTGGTTTTTTTGACTTTGTGCTTGTAGTATTGTTAGCATAGTATAAAGTGTCCACATTATATTAGCCCTGATTAAAGTTTCTACTCCTATCCATGCACTTTAAATGGTATAAAACACTATTTGATATATATAAGCTCTTGGGTGGTTTTATACTATGATCCACTTTTCAAATGAAAACAAGAAGAAGACAACACAAAAAAGCAATCTATCAATTAGCAAGTGGAGCATTGACAGGAAGCATCGACATTAACGAGTCTTAGAGGTCATGGTGGATTAATGTCTTAATCTTTACACTGTCATAATGGGATTGGCACTTTTTCATTTTCTCTTCAATAAGATTAAATCTCTATATCAGATACTTTATTGATACATATTTCATGATGTAAGTTATTGATGCATTAATGTCGTAATCTGTACCTATCAAACGTTATAGCAAGCAATATTTCATGATACTAGTTAGTGGTGCATTAATGCCATGGCTTGTTCATTAGATGATGTTATAGATTCCACCCCTTTTGTGTTGCATGATGTTCTCTAAGGTAATGCTAACGTTATAGAGTGTCCCTTTTGTGATTGAATTAGATATACATCAAATCTATACTTCTGATTTTAAAAGATAAGATGCTCTTCACAAAGGTAATGTTATAGGGTTCCTCTTCTTTTTACAAATTAAATTCATATTTTTAATTTTAAAAGATCAGATACTGATAAATAAAAAAGATTCTTATATTTTGTGATTTGATTATGGATGAAATAGACATATCCACATATCTTTACCAAATCTTGAAGCTAGCTTGCTATGGATTTAAATGGAGTGTGAAGTGATGGAAGAAACGTGCACTCCTTGTCACTCATAGCGGAAAGAAAGGAGAAACGTTGTGTCGGTTGTTCGAATTTTTCCAAACAATGCCTGAGGATTTGGGACCAAGCTGGGGGTATCCCATTCAGCACAGCAAAAACATTAAAAATATTAAAAAAAACTTCATTGGGAGATCGATGGATGTGACATTTGGATACGTTATCATTCCCTTCTAACAACCATTACTTAATACATGTTAAAAACATATTGGCTAAGGAAGGTATTAAATCCCATCTTAATTAATTGGCTGATAAACAGCGAAAGGCAAAAAAAAAGTTGACAGATTATGAGAGGAGGCAAATTTGTTGACAAGATTATTGGGTTGTGGGGATCAAAATTGTTGTTGATGAGGATGATGCCTCTTGGGCATTTGGTGCAACTATCTATATTGCACATGTTTGGTTCCATTTATGTGTGACAGCAAGATTTATTAACAGTTAGTCTATCTGATAGAGAGAGAAGGAGAAGATGGAATGCTAACCTAAGATATTTGAATAGGATTTATGAAAATAAAAGACAAGTGTGAGAAATCAAGAATATAAAAGAAGTTTAACTCGGTAGATTTAAAATGTAATTACAGTTATATTGTAAAAATCTATAAATTAATGTGAAAATATCAATGAATATCATTTCAATTTAGTTTAGAAAGTATTTGAATTATAATATTATTATTAGATAGACTTAGGAAAAATACCTATTTATATGATCTATATTGAATAGACTCAGAAAAAATAACTATTTATATGATCTGAATTTAGTTAGATGTGAAGAATAATAATTTGTAAATTGTAATTAGATAATAGTAAAAGTAACGGATTATTTAACATATTAGATTTAAATTCAAGACACTAAAGAAAGAAATATCTCAAGATAACATATCATTGCATCACTAAATATACTGACATAACAATTTATAATTTAGATGTTTGACGTGTGTGTATGCATGTATGTGTATGCCTAATATATATTAACACCCGTTTTTAAGAGACATAATGGAGCATAATTCTAGAAGTATGATTGATTGATGATTTGTTACACTTATTCACACTTAAACCTTAGCTGTAAACTAGATTACAAGCAAACTATGAGATGTTCATTTTTTTTTTATTAATTAATAGATCTAAACAACAAACATGCAAGAACAAAAGCAGAGAGGACAGGAAAGAACAGATAAAAAATTGATGTCTGTTCTTTGCTGTGAAAGTCACGGTACAAATGTTTGACGATATAGGTGTGCACTTTTTGGGTGGTAACCGGTAACAATGAATCTGAGGTTTAGATATGGAGATCATGTTAAAGTCCAAAAGGGGCTGAGCTGAAGGGTCTAAATTCTAAAAGGAAACTTCAATTCAACGGTCTTGAAGTTTGAAAGCACATTTACACGCCTGAATTCAAGTTAAAATTGATGGCTTTGTCAATCCAAAGAGTAAAAAAGATTGATAGATGGCTAGTCATGCAGCTAAACTATGTTCTAATTGAGATTATGTGTGTGAAACCACTTAGAGCCCCTTTTGATTTCAACTTTGGATAGAAGTGACATGGAGCTACTTCTACTTCTCCGATAGATACTTTTGAATAAGTATTTTTTAACTACTAATTTTGTCCTCAAAGTTATCTTTTGAATCATGGGAATATTTTTAGTCTTACCATAATATTAATATTTTAATGCTATTATTTATTATATTTTGACAAATAAACTATTTTGATATCATGATTGAGTAGATCTTAAAATTAAAGAGATGATTTTTTTATTTGTAAAAAAAGAAGAAGCAATAGTTCGAAGAATTTAATATTATGGTAAGATTAAGTAATTTTTAAAGTAATTTTAAGCATATAAAATTCATTCTTCTAATATTAATTCTTTCAAAAATATTCTCTAATAACATTTTATCTAAGCAAGTACTTTAAGGCTATCATATTGAATTTCCAGATAACTAATAAGATGAACTCAGTCAATAAAATCACATTGTTTTGCCGAAAATATCAGATTCATTCAAGTCTTACTAATGATCTTTAATTGATAGAAATCTATGAATACAGATACAGTGGGTCATGACCACCCTCAAACTTTTTAAATTGTAAAACATTCCTTTAGCCTTTTTACTTTTGTAGTTGGTGTATTGCATTTACATCCTTCCGAAAACAAATTCTTTATACACTTTAAATTATTTGTATTTGACCCTTTGAATAATTTTTTCTTAAAATTCCACCCTTGAAGTCTCTTAAATTTCATATTTCCCCAAAAAAAAAATTAAGGAACACATAATAGAGAATTGCTAACCACATAAGGAAGCAAACAAGAATATATAGCACGCGTACATACATGAATATGGGGGAATAAGGAGGTGAGTGTAGTAACTTTAATGGACAAGGTGCGTGTGCTCCAATAGGAAACGTGGGTAGGGTTTGAACTGTTTTGTGATTTTGGATCTATCCCCAAATTCAAAGAAAAATCTTGGTGGAAACATGTGATATAAAGCAGTTTTTGCTTCCAATACAATCTAATTTACGACGCAGTGTTCTCAAGTGGACCAAAGGCTCCCAAAAACCCTAAAGTTGTTAGTTTCAAAGGCCCTACTATTGATAACTTACTGAAGTGACCTCATACTAGCAAATTATATCAAAAACCCATTCATCTCTAAGATTCTTCCATGCTTCAGGTCCCCTATTTGGCCCTTTTTTCTGTACTTTAATCATTTTTCATTTGCTGTCCTTTATTTTTATAAAGTTTTTGTTTTTGTTTTGTTTTCAAAGCACTTCAATCTATCTATATACTAACGTCTATATTATGTATTTAGAGTATTGTTTTGATTCCATTATTGAAAAAATTGCAAACGAATGCCCAAAAAAAAATAAAAGTAGTAAAGTTTGCTTATCATCCAAAGTGTATCTATGACTATTTTTATGCGTCATTCTTCATTGAATTTCTGAAATATTAACATTCAAATCTTAAAGGTTGTCAATGAAAAAAAAAAAAAAACCGTGAAACCATCAATATCAATTTTGTGAGTTATTCTAAGAAGTCATTCATCATTACCTTCCACATTTATTGAATTACCAACGGTGGCAATTATTATAATCACAATATTACAATCGAATTACATATATTTATTAGAAAAGATCAATACAATAAGTTCCGAGTTCGCTCATCTTTTTTCTAACAAAAATAAAATTATTGTTAACGATGAATAATTAAATCTCATGTTCAAGCATATAAAATCATTCTTATAAATTAGGTATATTCCTGCAAATACTAAAATAAAACTTAAAAAAAAAACACAATTAAATGAGGCAGGTGGGGGGACATGTGTTATTTCCAAAATCAGGGAGAGAGTGGGGGGTCTTGTGAACAATCGTCAGCGCCCAAAATACACCAAACATGATCTCAGTAATGCTAGAATAGCACTCTAGTAGCCTCACTCACTCACATGCACAACTAATAGCTTCTTTTTAAACGTGAGAATGAAATTTCCGGTAATATCAACATATGTGCAATTGTTGTGCAGTAGAAGAAGGTGCGTATGCTTCTTTGTTTTTGGCAAAATGACAAATTCGGATTGGAACTCGAGAGAGCTCCCTACTTCCTTTGAAAATATATATCCCACGGTTTAAACAAGTTCTCTGTGTTCTATTTTCTCTTCCACTTATTCAAACAACTCCTTCCTGCTATACTATATTATATATATATATATATATCCCATCTTGCCTATTCGAATTTTTTTAATTCTTATGTAAAATAAGTAAAATGGAGAATTGTCTAATAAATTCTTCAAGAAGTACTAATTTCAAGAGCTGCTGACCAACTTAACCTTCCACAAAAAGTATCTAAGTTTTTAAATATCAAGTAAGTATTCAACCATTGGAGTTGTTCGGTTGAGAACATATGTTTTTTTCTCTCCAATAATGTAAAAGTGAGGATTTTAATACTGAATTGTATAATAGTGCTATGCATAACATATCATAAAAAATGAGTATGATGTGAAAACATACTATTAAAAACTATATATACTATATACATAACATACCGTTTTTGTGAAATGTGAAAACAAATAGGGTTTCAAAAGTTACACAATGGTAAAACCAGTAAAAATTAAGTGGTTAAGATGATGGAAAATTTATTTTAATTAGTATATTATGTTTTCATATTTATGTTTTTTAATTTGTTTCATCACAAAAAATTTTATTTTTTTAAAAAAATTACATAAAAAATAATGTATCTCATTTTTATATTATCGTCACGATTTTATATACATATTAAATTTTTGGCAACTATTATTAAAATGTGATATGAATGGAAGATAATTTGAATATTAAACTCGTATGATATATTAATTAAAGAAATGGAGCAATACGGTATAGCACGTAGGTCTAGAAGGGCCTTTACTCCAAACCTTTATATAAAGGGCGATTCTTCTTGCTTTCTTCTCAATTCTCATCCCCCACCTTGCGTTGTTCTCTCTTTTCCCTCACTCTTGGTCCCCTATCACTTTGTGCGCTTTGTAGGAGAGAAGTGTTTTTTTGACACCCACTAATTAATACTATCCCGATATCCCATTCTTCCTCATAATTAAATCTCACACACGCGAAACCAATAAACCAATTGGGCTTTTAAAGATGCTCGCCGCAGAGAAATCCCAAAAGACACACCCCACAATTGCTGAGGTACAAGACCTTACAAAATTCCGTCTCCGAACCTTCTTTTTTCTTCCTTTAACTTAGCACTATTTCACTTCTTTTATATTATTTATTATTCATTTATTTACTCTGTTTTTTTCTTTGTTGTTACAGGTAGTGGATGAACTAAAGAGAATGGGAGATATAGGGTTCCCAATAGCTGCCATGAGCCTTGTGGGGTATCTCAAGAACATGATCTTAGTAATTTGCATGGGAAGATTGGGAAGCCTTGAGTTAGCCGGTGGTGCTTTGGCCATAGGCTTCACCAACATAACCGGCTATTCGGTCCTTTCTGGTCTGGCCATGGGCATGGAGCCACTTTGCAGCCAAGCTTTTGGTTCTAGAAACCTCTCTTTAGTTTCTCTGACATTAAGAAGAACAATTCTTATGTTACTCCTAGCTTCAGTACCCATTTCTTTTTTGTGGCTAAAGCTTGATTCTTTCATGCTGGCTCTTCATCAGAACCCAGATATAACCCGAGTGGCTAGCCTTTATTGCCGGTTCGCCATCCCGGACCTTGTTGCCAATAGTTTTCTTCATCCTTTACGCATCTATCTACGAAGCAAAGGCACAACTTGGCCTTTACTATGGTGCACTTTGCTCGCCATTGTTATACACGCCCCAACTGTTGTTTTCTTGACCTTTAAGCTTCGTTTGGGCGTACCCGGAATTGCCATTTCATCTTTTATAACAAATTTCAGCACCCTTTTCTTTTTGCTATTGTTTATGATATATATTCGTACAACACAGGAGCCTTTGTCCGTACCATTAATATCTCATGATGATTCTCATCCGGTGCCAACCAAATTAACTGCTAATTCTTCGTCACTCGGTAAAGAATGGGGGATGCTAATAAGATTTTCAATACAAAGTTGTCTAGGTGTTTGTTTGGAGTGGTGGTGGTACGAGTTCATGACAATCCTAGCCGGCTACCTTCATAATCCGCAAGCCGCCCTCGCCACGGCCGGGATAGTAATACAAACCACCTCCCTCATGTACACCTTGCCGGCCACCCTGAGCGCCTCCGTCTCCACCAGAGTCGGGAACGAGCTCGGGGCGGGGCGGCCGAAGAAAGCCTCCTTGTCAACAGTGGTGGCCATAGGATTGGCACTAGCAAGCTCAATATTGGGCTTGTTGTGGACCATTTTAGGGAGAGAAAAATGGGGAAGAGTTTTCACAAGTGATGATGAAGTTCTAAAGCTAACAGTGACCGTATTACCCATAATTGGAGTTTGTGAACTAGCAAATTGCCCACAAACCACAAGCTGTGGGATACTTAGAGGAAGTGCTAGGCCAGGGATAGGGGCAGGAATTAACTTTTACTCATTTTACCTTGTGGGTGCACCAGTGGCTATAATATTGGCCTTTGTTTGGGAACTAGGGTTGGTGGGTCTGTGTTATGGGCTGTTGGCGGCTCAGATTGCATGTGTGATTTCAATACTGACTGTGGTGTATAGGACTGATTGGGAAAGAGAGTCAGTGAAAGCAAAGAGCTTAGTGGGAAAAGGTAATTCATGTGATGACGATGCATTTGCACATGCAGATCACCAAACAGTCAAATGTGAAGAAGGTGCTGTCTTTCTCTCAGAAAAGTGATGAGATTACACCAAATTGTCATTAATTTGCATGTGTGGGAAGCTAGGAATAGGCAGTCAAAAAAACAAATTAAATGGGATTAAGTTCAAATGCAAAAAAAAAAAAAAAAAGGGATCCAAAGGGATATACTTTTTTTATTATTTTTTTGGTTTGTGATTTTATATATGCTCTTGTATATGTGTCTTGCATATATAGATATAACCCATATAGAGTTTTGTTGTATTCTACTTTTTTTTTTTTTTTACTTGCTTGACTTCATGCAAGGCCTATAGTGACTCCATTGTAATAGGTTTATATTTATTTGACATATATATAATTGAAAGCCCTTATTTTTCTTTTCTTCGCCACTTCTTATTGAATGAAATTGGTCATATTTTTATTCACTTTTATCATAAATCCAAAAGTATTATAGCATATGTGCTAGTAGATGTATAAAGATATCATGCAAGGCCATGTTTTAATTATTGAATGTCATCCCTCAATCAATATCTTGTAACATAAAATTTAAATTGTAACATACTACACTGTAATTATTTCTTTTTTATATTTTCTTGAAATTTTTTATAACTATGAAGCAATTCTTTCATAACTGTAGTCATATTTTAAAATCATAACGTTAATATTAATTACGCGTTTTATTAGTAAACATTTGCGTTTCTTCACCTTGAAAGTACCAAAAATAAAACACTATGAATGTCATATTATCAAAACTCCATGCACACTCCATTATTGGGAATTTTTAAAAGTTTAGATATGATTGCAAAAGAGTAGAACACAAGACTTGCTAGCGGAGGATATATAGATATTAACGTGTTGCATATTGAATCCAGAGAGAAAGTTGAATTGAAGCATGTGCAAGCATGTGTTGAAAATTACCACAATGGAGCTTGCATATGTGTTGGGGAGTACACATGGTAAGAGGAATAATATGGCACTTTGGTATTTGAACAAACTAACCATCATTGTCTTGCGTCATGGGTTTAGGCTATGACCTCGTGACATGCTTTCCTTTCTTTCTTCCAAATTCTGATTTCTGAAGAAGTAATCTTTTATTTGGCTTCCAATCTGATGCCATGTCCCTTCTTCCCCACAACCTCTTCTTCCATTTTGAAGTCACAAAATAGTTAGACATATGCTAACGAGTTTGGCAGAATTGTAACCATTCTTCAACTTTATTGGACTGAAAGCAACACATACCTGTATTTCTTAAATAAGTAACCATTAATATATATAAATGGTAGTTCTCTAATTATTAGAATATAAAATAAAATATAATCATTATGGGTTGTCCTAGTGGTGAGCTCATTTCCTTTGAGTGCAAATTTAAGAAGAATTCCAACCCTCCTTCACCTCTTCTACTAGAGCACTCCACCACTATTTCAACAGATATTTCCATGAAGAAATCTTTAAAACAAATATGATTTTTTTTTTTTGGGCTTAAGATCAGTTTGTGTTTGTTAAAGATGATTGAAAGGTCAACTTCAGTTAGTTTATATTTATAAAAAAGGACCAATCAATTCTAGGATATACGTGTATGGACACAAATTAACACACACTCTTATTTTTTAGGTCAACTCAATTGATAATATTTATTATTTTCAACTACTCATATTTTATACTCAATATTATTAACAACACTTTCATAAATTTAAACGGCCAATAAATATCATTATAAATTTCAAAGAAGTCAATGACAAATCATAATCTTACAATGAAATAACCTATATATCCTATTTCTAAACTTTTGGTTAAAAAAAATATAAATATACTTTATTCCTTTCTCTAAAATTAGGATAATAATATTGTAATTTAGCTATCGGTAGCTTTGCTTTGAGGTTTATTTGTTTATAATTAAGGAGCCGAAAGCAGGGGCAACTCTTTACTCCTAATTACAAAAAAGTATCTTTAGAAATAATTGATCTCTGTAAATTATATTTTACCTACTTGTACTTTAAGAGAAGTTCACTTTACTCGTTTAAGTATGGGGAAAATCATTGTGGTCATATTGAGAGGATAATGTACTCTACCTACTTTGACCAAAAGAGATTACAATTGGAAGTTTCGTACGAGAAAACACAAAGTCCAATTTCGTTACATTGATTGTAATTAAGGATTTTTTTGTTTATTTGAATTTTCTTTTATTACATTTCACATGTCCCTTTCTACCAAAATAAATACGCATGTTTGTTGTATGTGAAAAGAACATCATGGAAGGAAAAATCAATATATACTTAATGAACGGGGAATGAATATAAAATGAATTGTACCAACAATTTGTAGTCCCCCATTAACATATTCTTTTACCTTAAATTTGATATGAAAATAAAGCAAAAATATGAGGTTTATAAATTAAAATTATATCATATATGTTGAAAGCAACTTATAAAACTTATAATACTTAACATATAAAATCGGATTAGACATTGAATTAGATAAGACACTAGCTCAATGATTTACTGTTTTAACTACTGATTTACTGATTGGATTAATTTAAATTTTTTTAAAAAAAATATGAATTAATGTTATATGTTTATAATAAATTAATTCAAGATATAAATAAAAAAGTGATAAAACTCAATAATACAACAATTCATGTAGAAATAATTAAAAATGACACAATTTCAAGTGAAATTGTGAATGTGTTAGATCTCGATGCAAAATTAAAAGATGTTGGAGTATTTTATTGATTGAAAAACCCAAAACCATACTCATCACTATCATGGTCTCTATTGTTATGTTTTTTTTTTTTTTTAAATATATAAGGAACCGGCCTAGATCATCGTTTCATTGACTAATTCATATTGATTTATATCTATTTTAATTAATTCATCTGCATTTTTCGTTTAATATCTTAATTGTACTAATTCACTGGTTTGATACATTTTTTAAAACTATGATACTAAAAATTTATTTATTGTAAAATTGTGACAACGTTTACAATTTACTTGCACTAACAAATCACCCTAAATTCCTAATTCAGTAATAGTTATAAAATGATGTTAAAGATATATAACTGTGAGTAAAAAAACTGTTTCTGATGTCATGTACATTGTGATGTCCATCTTTAGCCCCACACCAAAATCAAGCTCTATGCCCACCAGTCCACCGTTAATTTCCATTGTCTTCCTTCACACAGTCAAACTCACAACTGGTCAACAAGAAGCAATCATAGCTTCAACGTTTTGCCTCCCTCTCATATAACATCAACATCATTGAGTCAATTAATAAATTTGAGGTTCAAAATTACTGACAACTTCAAAGAATAAAAGTATAAAATTGTATAAAATCAAACGTACAAGCAAAGGAAGGGAAAGAAGGCAGTCAAGTTGTATTTTTTTTTATTAGGCTGAATCATATTTTTATCCCTTTAATATACATTTTATTCATATTTGGTCCCTTCAAAATATAAAATTTTATTTTAACCTCTGTAAAACCAAAACAAAATAATTTCTAAAACCCTAACTTCTATTAAAATGAGAAAAAAAAGGGATCAAATATGATTAAAGTTAATATTAGAGAGATAAAAAATACAATTAAGTTAAAAGTGAAAAAACTGACATCGAAAGAAGGGTCTGATCACATTGGGGAAGAAGGAAGAAAAAAAGATAAAAAAATGTGTGGTTGAAGTATCTTGAGTGTATCTAATGTAATGGAATATATTTCTAAATATGCTACCGTACATTTTAAAATCTAATAAAATAAATTTAAATAATATTTATAAAACTTAAAATATAAATTTTGTCTTAAAATAAAATAATTATTTAGTAGTTAAAATAAATGATACATCAAAATATTTAATAGTTGAAATAATTATTTAATCATGTAGGACAATTTTGAAAATAAATAAATTACTTATTTAATGTAAATCATTCTTTCATGATTAAATAAGCAAACAACAACCATTAGCCCTTGGGTCAAATAACATTTAATGTTTCTTGAAGGCTTTGTGTTTCTTTATATTTTGAATTCGATCCCAAATTCTTGCATATGTGAGTCTAGTGGATAAGCAACTCATTATATTTAAAAAAAAAACAAACAACAATAATTTTAAATTAAAAAGAGTTTTAATTCAATCGTGCTTATAAAAGCTTGTAAATAAATTTATTGTCAACATGTATAAAAACCTAATGTGTCACACATAATAGAATCTTTTTGATCTAAAGTCAAAGAAAAAGTTAGAATGTAAAATATTGTAAATTTAAGAGTTGAATTAGTGAACATCTTAGAAATTTGAAATGATTAATTAAGTATTCTTATGTGATTAGAAATATTAATTAATCAATGATTTAATAATTCCAATAGAGATTACAATTATTAAATGGTAATTATTTTTCAATGTTAATATTTTTATGTTGTAGAACATTCATATTAATTCTAGAGGAAATTATAAGTAGAGGAATGGTTCCTCACTTAGTAAGTTATTTTAATAAATTAAAACAATTTGAAAACAATTATACAAAAGAATTTATAAGTTTGGACTCATAAAATAGTGCTTGGGCTTATTGGATATAAAAGAGAATGAATGAGGTTAACGAGTTTGGAGTCACTACGACCCAAACAAGGAGTATGGACTGCTTAGGCCAAGAGGACTACATGACCACTTGATGAGTAAACAACACAAACAATGGAAAATTCTAGCTTGTGCGCCATTCATGCTTGTTCCCCATGCTTAAACTCCAATCTCTTCTATTTAAAGGAAAGAGATGTCATCCCTAATACACATGTGAAGGACACAAGTGTGTAACAATACACAGACATTAACCCTAGTACATGTGTTATGCACGTAACTCTTTTGTGTGATCTTACTTCTCATCTATTCTTAACATTCAAACATCAACTTGCCTGAAGGATTTCATGATTTCATGGAAAGCTAGCATCTCTAAGGCTAAGTGGTTGATTTTTCTACTCTACATATTATGTGAACTTTGAGGAGGCTTTGAATTGAATTAGTTCATGTAGATCACCATTGGAATTAGAGATCAAATATGAAGGAATTGCCTAAAAATAATATGGAGGACTTAATCATACGACTTGTTTGTGGAATTACTTGGAGCTTAAATTTATATTTGGAGATTAACGATTCTGAGAACAATTCTTAAAAAGGTATAATTTAAATAATTACTTTAAAGTTTATTTGAATCATATCTTACTTTATGAATTAATTTGTAAATAATATGATCCAGGTTTAGAAAATTTTTTAAAATTTTACTGTGCATATTTGATACTTTTGATCAGCATACTTGATGCCTAGATCTATTTTTCCCAACATTCCATGCTTTCCTTAGAAAGCTTCAATACAAAAAAAAAGGAGTGTGGCGATCGAATATAGCGATCGAAAAATTTCGATCGCTATTTGTGACCAGTTTGCCCCTGCTTTGCCACTAAATTTTTGGGGGAATATGTTGGAGGCTTAGCGACCAAATCAGAGACCGAATATGTCGGTCGCAAAAATTTTAGTCGCCATTCGGTTGCTGTGTAGTAGCAAACAGAGAAAATTTTCAAATTTTATTTTGGAAATTTTTTTTGTGACCGACATATTCGGTCGCTGTGATAAGTTTACCCACCGAATATTTCCATTTAGTCAACTTAAGCCACCCCTACCCTCCTTCCTATCTGTTTCCTTCTCTCTCCATTTTTGCTTCGTTGACCTCCAAATCTCTCTTCACCGTAGTAAAATCACTGATTTTAGCTTCAAGATCGGCCAAACCCAGCCTTCATTTCATTTGCATAAGGTCAGATTTAGAACCCTTACTTTACCAGTTCTTTTCTTAGGGTTCTGAAATATTTAGACATATTGTTTATGCATTGCGCTGGATTCATTGATGTCTATGAAGAATGCAGTGACTGATTTTGTATGCTTGAATATTCAGTGTGATGTCTTTTATATTCTAGCTAGTGTTATTAGTATTGATGTACTGCTTGAACAAAGTGATGTTTTTTTTTTTCAATGTTTCATTTTCTCTTTTACTGTGATAATCAAACAGTTAGCATCTGATGCTAGACTATGCTTTTGTTCCATCTTCACGGTTTGAAATGTTTGATACACTTCCTATTTTGGATTGTATCGTATATGTCCT
>JANHAO010004441.1:0-24187 GCA_026873985.1 Saraca asoca | reverse complement strand
CAGTGGCCATACCTTCCAAATTTCCTCCCGCTCAACCAGCCGCAAAGCAGTTGCAGATCGGTGGCAAATCGGTCTCAATTAGCGACCGAAATTTTCGATCGCAAATTTCGATCGCCAAAACCCTTTTTTTTTTTGTAGTGAACATTTATAGAAGGGTGTCAAAACTACAGATAAATCATGGACCACATGTGCTCGCTATTTAACTTTTTGAGTGCATCATATCTATATTCTTCCTAATATTATAAAAGTCATAATATTCACCTTTACTCAAATATCATTATACAACAAGTTCTTCCACTTGTCAAGAGAGGACAAGTGATAAAAAATTTTAACTTTCTTTTTATTTTTCTTTTTCATTTCAATTCAAATCTTGGATAGAACTTCTTATTTATTTTAAAAATAAATTATTTATTTAAATTATTTATAATCAATTTATAATTTAATTTTTTTTAATTTTATCACAATTAAATTATGGAATTATTAGTATAGTCTTTTAATTTTCTAAATTATCAAATAATATTTTGATTTATAATTTTTAATATTTGAATTATTTATTTATTTGGGTAATGCAACTTTTGGTATCCATTCTAATATTATTGAAATGATTTTCAACATAGAATTTAATGGTATTATATTTAAATATTGAATATAAAAATAAAAAATAAAAATATTTTAATATTTTAGTGAGTTTCATAATTTAAAATTTAAACACTTTTAATAATATATTTGTTGATGATAGATTTCGGTTCTATCAAAATCCTGTCAACCAGAGAGGTTCTTTCGAGACTCAAATTATTTTTCGATTAAACAAGCAAAGATGAAGAGGAAAGGCTGGGGAAGAGCAGCAAAGATACAGTATTTTTAACATGATTCGGTCAAAATCGGATGGCACCAATCTCTACGTCCACAGTAACTTTTTATTAATCTGGAGAGAATTTTACAATGTTTTGGTACACTAACTTCACATGCCTTACAGGGATCTCCCTCCTCTTATTTATAGAGGATGGGGAGGTTACAATTGTAATTACATAGTTTATATTTCTGTTACATCAAAATAAATGTATAAGATAGCTTATACTACTGCAAAATGACTTCTACAGATTATTAGCTGATTTTAAGTCTTGCTTTTTGTGGGTAGAACCGTGGTACTACTTCTTGCAGGCTAGTCCCATGCACAAAGTCTAAGAGGGTTGTTGCTTTGTGGTTTAGCTGGGTGAGGTGCGATATTCGTGAGCTAGGACTCTCAGTTGCTGCTAGCCTTCGGTCAACAAGGGCGATCTTCGTGAGCTCACCTTTGGTAATGTGAGCTTACATATAGCAAGTTATCAGCTATGTGAGCCGAGTCTTGTCCCTTAGTGAGCTGGGATTTCTATCTTGTTCTATGCCCTAGGGAGCTTGGCTCTTTTCTGATTCAAACTTGGTCTATTACTGGGCCTTTGCAAGCCCATTTCCCAAAAGTGGAGAATGCCTATAACATAAGCCCCTAACTCTCAGCTCACTTCGCAGGCTGGGAGTTAAATAGTTTCATTGGCAAAGGGCCCTCTTTACAAATTACTATGTAGTCAAAGTCTTTGGTCAACTTGTCATTTCATCTGATCTAGGCCATACTTCATGCTATACGAGTCTCACTATCATGGATGAGTCTATCTTATTCTCTTTCGAAGCATTTAATGAGAGTCTTTAGGAGTTTCTTCGGGGCTCTTCGGTGAGACCAGGCTAGTCTATTTAAAGCGTGTGGAGTTTCTCCTCCTTCTTCATTGAGTGAACTGATGGGAACCTCAGACAAGCCCCCCATGTTTTGGTAATTTGGCTTCCAGTGAAGCACCTTGAGGCATGTATGGTCGCTGCACAAGATCACGAGGCGTGAATGGCTTGCTACACGTGACTCCCATGAATAGCTTCTCTTGTTGGCTGTTGGGAAGTCTTGTGCCGGCCTTGGATTATTTCCTCCCGGTGATGCTGTGAGGCTTCACCTTTCCAGCCACGTCTGTCGGCTTCTCAGTCCCAATGGAAGGGGTGAGTCAAGAAAGGAACTATTAGCTGTGGAGGAATGATGAGGGGCTTGCATGTTGGCGATCATCGTGCTCGTGCTGGCTAGAGTTTATCTCTGAAAAGCCAGTCTCTTTTCCAAAATGTAATAGCCGTAGGCTTTTTCTATTTTGATTTGTATTCTAAATCTTCCTAATGTAAATTCACCTTGTTGAGGTTTTTAATGAATGAAATTTTCTTCATGATTCCTTGCATTGTGTATTTGAACATTCTACATAATATCATGATAACATGTTTGGATAACCAATTGGCCATGTTTCTCAGTGAGCAATGAGCTGAGCGTCGAGATGCCTTGATTATGAATGAATAGTTCATAAGGAGGTTGCATAAGAGTTGTGCCTAGGAAGAAATCACATGCGAGCTGTGAACATTAGGCTGCAAGAGAGCTACAAATATTAGGCGACATGAGAGCTGCAAACATTAGGTCGCATGAGAGCTGTGAACATTAAGTTGTATGAGAGCTACGCTTCGTGAGCTATGCCACAACAACTTAGTTGCCTAAGAAATGAGTTTATTTTGAGCATCTCCACTCCTTAACTGGACCAGAGGTCACAGTTGGCTATGAGTTTATTTTGAGCATCTCCACGCCTCAATTGGATCAGAGGTTGTAGTAGGCAATGAATTTATTTTAAGCATCTCCACGCCTCAACTAGACTAGAGGTCATAGTTGGTAATGAGTTTATTTTGAGCGTATCTACGCCTTAACTGGACTGGAGGTTGCAATTGGCAATGAGTTTATTTTGAGCATCTCCATGCCTTAACTGGACCAGAGGTCGCAATTGGTAATGAGTTTATTTTAAGCATCTCCACACCTCAACTGGATTGAAGGTTGTAGTTGGCAATGAGTTTACACGTGATGCTTAAGAAAGTTCATTGCATACGAGCTCAGAAGATCGTGCACACTTGAAAGCGAAGAGCAAATTAGATACCAAAATGAAGAGATCATTATAGGATTAGGCCAATTAGCAAAACAAAGTTTCTTTCAACAGAGACAAAGAAGGAAGCTTTAACACTAGCTCCTAAATTATAACACACCGTTAATGTATAATTCTAACTAAGCCCCCTGGCTTTTGATTGGGATCTCTCTGAAAATGCTAAGGTCACTGCCCCACAGGCCATGTCATATACTCTCTTAGGCGACCTCTCTTAATCAGATCCTTGATCGCATCCTTGAGGTCCCGACAGTTTGAAGTACCATGGCCAATCTCATTGTGATAAGCATAGAACTCTTCCTAGTTCCTCTACCCGTAGGGAATTTTGGAGGGTGCTGGCCTTTCAAAATCTTCTCTATCCCTTTTTGTCATGTATATATTATCCTGGGAGTCCGATAGGACACTACAGTGCTCATGGTGACTTGGGGATAGAGGGCACTTGTCCTTGGCTTTTTTGGACCTCTTCATGATATGCTTACCAGTGTGGTCACCTTGGTCCACATTGCCCCTCTTCTTATTATGGGCAGAGCTATCCTTCTTATCCTTTTAATCAGGCCTTCCCGAGCCAAAGGTTTCTTCCCACTTGATCTACTTAGCAGCTCATTCATAAAATTCAGTTAAATCCTTCACCAGGGACTTGTATAGATTTTTGTACAACTTTCCATCCTTGTGGAGCCCTGTAGAGATTGTTGCCAAGATGGTTTCTTAAGATGGATTCTCCACCAAGTTAGTTTCGAGTCTAAACCTAGCAATGTAATCTTTCAATGACTCATGCTTAGGCTGGAAGATTATCGCGATGTGATAAGAGGGCGCGAGTTAACTCTTCAATGCCTTATATTGGCTAATGAACTACTATTGACACTCTTCCTAACTACTTATTGAACGAGTTGGAAGGCTTTTAAACCATATCTGAGGCAAGCCCCCTCAATGTAATTGGGAAAACTCAGCATTTAACCAGAGGATCGACCGTTTATAGGCTCATCTGAGCATTGAACCCATTCAGATAGTCAGAAGGATCAGTGTCCCCATTGTACAATGGAATCGTGGGGACCTTGAGCTTAAGAGGGAGGGGTTCAATCTCAATCTCTACGGAAAATGGTGACCTATCCTTAAAATGAGCTCAGTCATTTGGAGCTCAAAGACATTCATCCAATTAGTTCATCTTTTGATACAACTCTTCCAGCAGTGGGTCCTACGCCACAGATCGCTGGCCAGAAAATTATTGATTTCTTTGACTTTCTTGGCCATGAGAATAGTGACCTAGAGTTTGCTCTTGATTAGCTTTGTTCGAACTTGCAACTTGTTGCTGGGGAACATTTGTGGGTGTAGCGACTTCAACCTCCCTTCATACACCCTGAGCTTGTGCTTGTGCTTACACGGTGACCGCTTTAATCAATTTTCCCATTATATTTTCTAGTTTCTCCTGATATTGAAGCTAAACTTGTACTCCATCAGGGCTGTTGGTAATAGCAATAGGTTGAAAAGAGCTGGTGGGAGCAAGCCAGTGGCAACACCTATGATAGGAATAGTGGAGGAGTCCGTTGTAGACACATGACCTTCTAGGGGGTCAACCAATGCATTCGAAGCTATGATGGCTCTTCCTCTTACCATTGTGGTTACACTAGAAATTAACCAATGTATAGGAAATCAACCAGGGAGCAGATGAGTCCTTATAGATGGCGCCAGAATGCTAATGATGGATTTCGATTCTACCAAAATCCAGCCAACTGAAGAGGTTTTTTTGGGACTCAAATTGTTTTCCGATTGAACAAGAAAAGATGAAGGGGAAAGGCTGAGGAAGAGCAGCAAAGACACAATATTTTTAATGTGGTTCGGCCAAAATTAGGTAGCACTGATCCCTACGTCCATGGTAGCTTTTTATTAAACTGGGGAAAATTTTACAAAGTTTCAGTACATAGACTTCACATGCCTTATAGGGATCTCCCTCCTCTTATTTATAGAGGACAGGGAGATTACAATTATAATTACATAGTTTATATTTCTATTACATTAAAACAAATGTACAAGATAACTTAAACTATTGCAAAATGGCTTCTGCAAACTATTGGCTAATTTTCGAGTCTTACTTTCTGTGGGTGGGCCCGTGGTGCTGCTTCTTGCAGGATGGTCCCATGCAGTAAGTCTGAGAAGGTTGATACTTCGTGGTTTAGCTGGGCGAGGTGTGATATTCACAAGCTGGGACTCTCAATCGCTACTGGCTTTCGATCAGCTAGGACGATCTTCATGAGCTCACCTCTAGCAATGCGAGCTCACATATAGTGAGCTATCTGCTATGTGAGCCAGGTCTTGTCCCTTAGCGAGCTGGGACTTCTATTTTGTTTTATCTCTATGTAAACAATGGTCTAGCAAGCTTGGCTCTTTTTTCATTCGAACTTAGTCTGTTATCGAGCCTTTACCAGCCCATTTTGTAGAATCGAAGAACGCCTATAATAATATCCTTTAATTTTTAAATTCTAAACCATTATAATAAATGTTATATATCCTTATTCTTAATAAAAATTATTTATTTCAAAAGAAAATATCTAATAAAATTATCTCCACCTGATTTTCAATATAAATTCATTAATAGATTTCAATTTGAATTATTCTTGTGTCTATTAAATAATTAAATAATTTATATATAATTAAACAATTATATTTACATAGAAATAAAATACTTATCAATACATAATTAGTAATATCTAATTATGATTTGGTTGACAATTTCTATCTAAAAAATTCTCATTTTTTAATATTTTGTATTATATTTAAATATCAAATACTAAATTTGATATTTTATAAGTTTTCTTTTTAAAATTTTTATCACTTTTGGGTATTTATCACAATTATAATTTAAAATATTTTTAAAACTTCTTCAAAAAAATTTTAAAATGTATAT
Source organism: Saraca asoca (assembly GCA_026873985.1). Classification (NCBI taxonomy): domain Eukaryota; kingdom Viridiplantae; phylum Streptophyta; class Magnoliopsida; order Fabales; family Fabaceae; genus Saraca; species Saraca asoca. Next base: position 18,307 of record JANHAO010004441.1, on the reverse strand, counting down.
TTTTTTTTAAAGATAATATATTAGTTATGATAATGCGTGAACTCTTATTAATTAAATAATTAATTTTTTTAGATATAAAATAGTTAATTTAAATTTTAAATAAAATAATTTTTAAATAAATGTGCTTGAGTATTAATATATTAAAAAATATTTTTCAAAAGACGAAAAAATTCAAATAATAAATCTAGCTAATTTGGAATATCATTGTAATAACTTTATCAAATTAAAAGAAATACAGTATTTCTTCACAATTCATATGAATATAATTATATCAATTATGTAGTCATATTATAGATAAAAATATGATAATAATTTATTTATGTTTAATTACATTATAATTTATAATACAAATTACTATCAAATAAAAATAATTAAATCCATGCATCACACAAGGTACAAGCTAGTATTTAATAAAAGAGATCTTTTGGAATGCTTTATCTTCAGGTGATGCCACGTCAACCTTATTATGGTGATGCTACATCATCTTTATTTCTAATGAATTCACATCACATAATAATAAATTTAAATTTTATTATTTATTTATTTTTATTTTTATCTTCTTTATCTTATTAAAAATTAAGTGACAGAAAATTAAAATATTAAATTTTAATTAATCTCACGTAATCAAGTTACTAGTACCATATCTATTTTAAGTTTTACAATTTAAGTTTTGAATTTTTTTACTTAGATTTTTTTTATTTTTTGATAGTTGAGAAAAAATTTAGAGAAAAAAACAAATTCTAATTAAACTCTTAAAATTAAGTTTATGTCTTTCATTTATTCTTATTTTTATCTCTTATGAGTTTTTAAATTGAAAAGCAAAAATCAGAAAATTAAATCTTAATTAGTCTTTAAAAAACAAATTTCTACCATTATCTTTACATTTAATATAAATTTTTTAGTTTAAATTTTAATTTTCTAATTAAGATTTTACTATTTACAATTAAAATATTTCATTTCTTTTTGCTAAATTGTACTTTCTTATAGTCAAACAAAATTTTAAGTATGAAAATAAATAATATTATTATTCTTTGACATTTATATTTACAATAAGTTTTAAATTATTTTACAATCATTACAAAGATGTATTACATGTAAATTTTATTAATTCTTTAATATAGTTTATATAAATTAATAAATAGTTGAATTCATATTTTACAATTAAATTGTGTATTCCATGAGTACTATTCTGATTAAGTCATATTTAAGTACCTTATAAAAAAAACATATATTCAAGCAATGTGAAATTTATTAAAAGTTATAACCATTGTTTATTAGGAATGTCTTTACCAATTTTCATTTTTCTATTCTTTCTTTCTTGTGGTGGATTTTACCTTTTTATCTTTTTGCATCAAGCTTCAGACTTCAAAAGCATCCACAGTATATAAACAATTAAGGGAGAATAGCTCTAGCAAACCTTTTCTCCTTCTTGGTGAAACTCTTGACTTTGCTGCCAAGGTTTTGCAACTCTTAAACAAGTGAATCTCTTCTGTTGAACCTTTGCCTTTTGCATTTAAAGGATAAGGAATAATCTGCATATTATAAACTAGTTTCTTACTAGGCATGACGTTAAGGTGAATAAACCAGGCCTTGAATGGCCTATGACCTATTTCATTAAAGGACAGATTTGACTTATTTATTTAACAAAATAAATAGGTTTAGGCCAATATATCAACCTTTTTAATAAACAGATCTAGCCTATTTAATTTTAGGTCTAGCTTGTTAGCCTATTAAGTCGGTCCATTAATATGTGTGTATTGTATATATACACACACATATTATTTAATATTTATTTAAAATACAATTTTACAATTTTAACTTTGGTATCTTGCCCAAATCTAATACTTTTAGGTACATTTGATGCATCATATAAAAGAAATATAATAATATAAGTAAATACTATTATGTTTTAATAATTGTTTAGACTTTACACAAGAGAGTATAAAGTAATCTGGTCCATTCATTTTATACGATTGACACAAGATAAATTAATATTCTCCTTTTGAACCTATTACAACAGAATAAAAATAAAATAAAATTTATCATTCCCACTTTACCTTTAACTTATGTTATAAATTTCAAAAGCCATAATATTGATTTTGTGAATAGAAGCATGCCCTTGTCATAATTCGTTCAAATAAAATTTATTATTCTCATTTTACTCTTAACATATATTTATTATTCCCATTTTTGTTAGATAATATAATTAAATCAATTGCTTTTAGTTATATTATTTGTCCTTCTATTATTTTTCTTCTTGTTTTTCTTGTGGCCTATCATATTATGACTAATTGAAGAGAAAAGATCTTAAGAAATATAAGTAAAGTATTGATTTAATTTATTATTTGATAGTTTTTTTGAAAAAGTTGAAAATTTTATAATTACCAAATAATACAAAATAATTGTAATATAAAATGTTTTCAAGAATAAGGATAATTTTATTTAGATAAAATTTTTAATACTATCATGTCATATACATATTTGATAAAAAATAAATGATAGTATAAGTTTATACTATCAAATTACTTATGCAATTGTATATCAAACACTATATAGTATTATATCTTATCCTTTCATTATTATATCCTATAGTATCATGTTTTCTTATTATATCTTATACCATACTATCATGTACTCCAAATATGCCATTAGTTTTATATGATGAAAATAAAAACAAAATTTCATTCAATGCAATATTTATTCAACAAAATTATCATTGTATTTTTTTATCTTTTTACTAAGAGGCTTATTTATTGCCTATTACACATAGGCTTACAAGCTTATGTAAAACTTATTTAAATTTAATAATTAGGCCTAACTAGGCCAATAAGTTAAGCCAAACTTCTTAAATTTTGTAAACAAGCCAAGCTATGCCAAAATTTTGGCCTATAACAAGTCACAGACCAAGCCTAGACCAAAAAATTTTGAAACAAGCTTAGTTTATTATGTTAGAGTCTGGCTTGGCTTAATTTATTTCCACCCATCATGGCATCTTGATTTGTTCCATAAACTACAATATTCTTATTAGATTCTGTTGTAGGTGAAAATTGGTCTCATAAAAGTAGGCCAAGGGCCCAACAGAAGCCAAGACTACACTGGAGGACATCCAGCTCGCTAAGAATAAGGGTGCGAGGTCCTAATTCGCATGCTTGACGAAGTATCCCTGCATGAGCTCACCTCATCGTAGACAGGCTCGTCCTCACTAAGCAATAGTCGCAAACTCGCGAAGAGGAGGCATAACCTAGGTCAAAAGCTCCATGAGATGAAGTTCTAGATAGGCTTGCGTCAAGCTTGTATTCTAACCAACAAGAGGGGTTCACTTCGTAGAAAGCAGCCTACAGTAGCCTATTTGCAGTAATCTAGAGAGTCTTGTTCATTTATTATTTGATATAACAGAATTGTAATTTATAATCATTGTATGTAAACTTTATTCCTCTATAAATAGGGAAGTCACTATTAGAAAGAGGGGAAGAGAGACAAAAATAGCTAAGCAAAAGCTTTGTAAACTTTCCTTCAAATTAATAAAATTCCATCATAGACATAGGGTCCGGTACTGCCTAAATTTAGCCGAACCATGTTAAAAACATTGTCTGCCATTGCCCTGCTTCCTTTCCATTATCTTCTTCTCTTGCTCGGTCTATCAGATAATAGTTTAGGGTTCAAGAATCGATCTCAGTTGACTTGAGTTTGGCCCTAAATCAAATTCCACCATCAACATTTTGGCACTAGAAGGAGGGCCTATCTATTTTCTGAATCATCTTTCTGTCCAACTACAATGACGAAAGAAAGGGTCACTAGGAGTTTTAGCACTCCAGCCGTCTAACCGACAGACCCCCAGCCATTACTCGAGAACATGGTAAGAAAGCTGACTGAAACTATTAAAGTGCTAGCACAGGCGCAAGCCTAGGATGCACAAAGACAAGAGGAAATGGTAATGCAACTCCAGCAGTTACGTGAAGAAGCTTGGAAAGAGACTTATGAAAATCACCACGACTAGCGATCTGGGGGCTTGCAACAAGCCCAGAGCTCTAGCCTCTAGTTTAAAGCTTAGGATCCAATAATGAAACAAGTCCTCCAAAGACTAAAATAGCTGGAGGAGCATCCCCAATCTTAGAACAATCAACCTCACTATGAGGAAAGCTCGCCATTCTCTGTGGAGATCAAAATGTAGCCCCTTCCACAGAAACTTAAAGTATCCGTGATCCCGCTGTACGATGAAAACAGTGACCCATATGACCATCTAAATACGTTTAATGTCCAGATGGATCTTCAAACAATTGACCCTTTGGTCAAATGTCCCATCTTCTGAGTCACGTTAGGAAGCATACCTCGAGCATCATTCAGAAGCCTCTCGGCTCGTAGTATCAATAGTTGGGAAGAATGTCAAAAAAAATTCATCGACCAATATCGAACGTTGAAGAGGTAGCTCACGCCTCCCTGTCATCTTGCAATGATCTTTTAATGCAAGGGTGAATCATTGAAAGATTACATAGCCAGATTAAGACATGAAACTAACTTTGTAGAAAATCCTTCAGAGGAAAGCAGTTTCACAGCAATATCAGTGAGACTACGCAAGGACGGGAAGCTGTACAAAAGCCTTTACAAGTCTCCAGCTCGAGACCTAGTTGCATTTTATGAGTGAGCTACCAAGCAATTAAGGTGGGAGAAAACCTTTGAAATAGAAGAGCCCAGGCAAGGGGCAAACGCCTACCACTCCATCTAGAGTAAAAAGAGGAGCGATGAGAGTCGCAGTCATAAGCCCAGTCCTTAGCTCGTAAAAAGAGCAAAGCCTCGGTGACCTCAACCTCAAGGTCTCTTCGAAAATTGTAGTGTCCTACCTGATGCACAAGATAGGATTTTTGCTATGGAAAGGCATAGGGAAGACTTCAGGAAGCCTAGGCTCATAAGGGCACCTGTCAGGTCTAGAGACTTGAGCAGATTCTATGTCTATCACAACAAGGTCAGACACACCACCTTAGAATGTTGGGCATTGAGAGATGCCATAGAAGACCTCATTAGAAGAGGCCGGTTACAGGATTATGTGGTGAGGCCATCAGAACAGCAAGCTTAGCAGACTCAACGAATCGCTGATCGAGAGCCGAAATCTTCCATTAGAACCATATTCTGATCTTGTAATATTTTCCTAAGATCAATAATAATTTCAAAATCTTTGTATAGATAATGCTGCATGAAAAAAGGGTTACCCCACATTGATTCAATATTATTCACAGTTGATTGGCTGAAACATAGAAATGTTACCAAACTAATGACGAGGTTCTATCTCACCATCATGTGGATACATCTGGGGGTGAGATGGCACGAAACCTACCCCGTCGACATCCAAAGTAAGCCACATCCGGTAAATTGGGAACAAAAGAGTATAATCCCTACCTTGAGCAACAAGATTGCTGTGGGATTGAGCAATGAGATTACTGTCTCACTAAGCAACAAGATTACTGTAAGACTGAGTAACAAGATTGCTATCCCACTGAGCAACAAGATTGCTACAAGATTAAATAACGAGATTGCTATGGTACGGATTTGAATAATATGCGATCTCATATAGTGAAGAGCTATCATCTCACTGAGGTGCAGAGGCATTATAAAATGCTCAAAAGCTCGCACAGGCACAAAAGATGCTATAAACTCATTGCAGCTCTCATGTGAACAAGTACTCGTAGCTCACTAATGAGATCCTTCCAGGCATAGCTCGCATGCGACCTGGCTAAATTTTGCTTATCATTGATTGAGGCAATCGTATGCTAAAATTCATTATGCAAAGATTACGACTGATTCACCATGTAAGCATTTCATTGATTTGCAGTAATATACATTGTCGTTTAAAGCAGATGAAAGCATCCAATGCAACATTCAAGAGCCATATGGAAAAGCTCATTCATTAAAGGCCTCATCTAATAAGGTAAATTTACATCAGAGGAGGGAAATATAAAAATAAAAAAGCAAAGGCCCAAAGCCATTGTTGAAAGTAGAAAGCCAGTAAGAAGACCAGCGAACCTGACTACTCCTGCTTATATCCCTCATCAGCCAGTGGTTCCTCCTGGACCATACCCAGAGCAATTCAAAAAGGTGCCAAGAGTCCAATTAGCTAGGCTAGAGATCACAGCAAAGTTTTGAAGAAATAATCTAAGATCTGCATAAGATGTCCCCTGAGGCTAGCATAAAGAGCTATCCACGAGAGCCATATGTAGTAGGCTATCCATACCTCAAAGCTCTATGCAGTAGGCCATGCACACCTCAGTACTTTACCAGAAGCTAAACCAACAAAGGTATTGGGGACTTAACTAACATATCCATCTGATCACGAAGAAGAAAGAAGAGCTTCTTATGCTTTATAAACTAATTTGGGTTCAGTGAATGACCCGACGAATGAAAAACTGTGCTTGATCAAGTGGTCTAGAGAAAATTAGATTGCCATGCCAATTACTAAAAGGCAAGGTCAGAAAAAGAAGTATGACCAAAGACCAAATGAAGTGAAAGATTAAAAGCCCGAAATGACAATGCGATAGAGCAAGGACTTTGACTCCATAGTAAAAATTACAACTCCCAATTTGTGAAGCTAATTGAGAGTTAGGGGGCTTATGTTGTGGGTGAAATTTGGTCTTGTAAAAGTAGGCCTAAGGCCTAGCGGAAGCCAAGATTGCACTGGAAGATGTCTAGCTCACTGAGAATAAGGGTGCGAAGTCCTAGTTCGCATGCTCGATGAATTGTCCTTGCATGAGCTCACCTCGTTGCAGACGGGCTCGTCCTCATTAAGCAATAGCCACGAACTTGCGAAAAGGAGGCACAGCCTAGGTCAAAAGCTCCACAAGATGAAGTTCTAGATAGGCTTGCGTCAAGCCTATATTCTAGCCAACAAGAGGGGTCCACTCCACAGAAAATAGCCTGCAGTAGCCGATTTGCAGTAGTTTAGAGAGTCTTGTTCATTTATTATTTGATATAATAGAATTATAACTTGTAATTATTACATGTAAACTCCCTTCCTTCATAAACAGGGAAGTCATTGTTAAAAAGAGGGGGAAAGAGACCGAAATAACTAAGCAAAAGCTCTGTAAACTTTCCTTCAAAATAATAAAATTCTGTCATGGATGTAGGGTCCGGTGCCACTATAATTTAGTCAAACCATGTTAAAAACACTATCTACCGTTGCCCTTCTTCCTCTCCATTATCTTCTTCTCTCACTCGGCTACCAGAAAACAGTTTGACATTCAAGAATCGATCTCAATTGACTGGAGTTTGGCTTTGAACCAGATTCCACCGTCAACAGATTCTTTTTGAGTATCTTCAAATAATGACTTTTTCATTTTAGAAGAAGTCTTTTCACCTCTCTAATTCACATATAAACTTCTCTCCCCATTCAAATTCTTTTTATTTTACCTAAAATAAAATCCTTAAGTTTTCTCTTCTTCTTCCTCATACCCTCAGATATCTTTCTTTCTCACTCTCTTTCATTGGGTCTATCAAAATTATGAAAAAGAATCTTTAAGAAAGATTTCTTCTAAACCACAAAAGTTATGCCAATCACATTGCAAAAAAAAAAAGCTTAAAACAGTGGTGATTTAAACCACTGCCAAGTACAATGGCAACGGTTATAAGAATCATCAAAAAATATAACACCAGGTTGACATTAGTGGTGGTTATGTGCAATCGCTAAAATCATGAATCAAGCATTTAATGATAGTTATTTTCTAGTAATTAACTATCTCTATTTTTATCAAAACAAAATTGAAATTAAAATGGTGAAGGTTGTATAACCACCACTATTATTTTTTAAAAAATTTGCAATTTCAATTGGTGGGGGTTTATATAACCACCACTATTATTTTTAAAAATTTGCAATTTCAATTAGCAAGGGTTATGTAATTGCCGCTATTATTTTTAAAATTTTTTATTGAAATTGCCAGTGGTTACATACCTGCTACTAAATTTTTTTATATTCTTTTTTAAATTTAGGCCATTCATTCTATTTCTTGTATTAATTAATGACACTGATTATCCCTATAAAATAAAAATACAAACCCATGGTACAATAAGAAATCAATATAAAATAAAAACCAATATGATAATAAATCCACATAATTAAAAACACAAATTTGAATATATATATATATATATAAGTTTCAAATGTAACTTATCTCACATCACAAATAAAATATATATATATATATATATTCATATGTACAACCAAAAGCCATAACATTGCTTGACTTTTACATTTTATTCCAAAATTGTTTAAAATAAGAAATACAATAGAACCTAAAAAGACCAAGCACGATCAGTGGTATTTTTGTCTTGATTATTCCTTCCTAAAGATCTTCTTGCATCTATGGTTGAAAAGTACTCTTCCAAATTAACTTCAATACCATCATGAAAAAAATGGAAAGACATTTGATAAAGCAATAATTTCTCTTCAATATGTTGATATCAAATAGAAAAAAGGCATATGTTTCATGTAAACCCACATAAAATTGAAAAAGCATAATCTATAATACTTGTTCATTCACCAAGGAATATTTTCTCTTTCTAACCTTATAATCTATAATGTTCCAATCTTTGCTATGATTATCTCAAGGTTTTATTTATAATACTTGAATTAGGGAAGCAAATACATGGATTATGCTTTAAGACAAGCTTTGAATCATCAAGTTTCATGGGTAGTTCTTTGATTCATAGAAAGCATAAGCTACTACAAAGCCATAGACTTTCCCAAATTGGTGGGAACTGACCCACTAAAATGATTGTTGCTAAGATTCAAATTCTTGAGGCTTACCAACCCACCTAACTACAAATTAATTCTTCCTTCCGACTAATTGAAAGACATATCCAATGATTCCAATCTATCAAAACTAGCAAAAATAGGCAAAGCACCCACCAGCCTATTTCTACTAAAGTTTAGCACCTTTAAACTCTCAATGTTGCCACAATTAGTAATGAATTCATGTGGCATTGAACTTAATTGATTATTGGAAAGATCAATATGGTGCAAGGAATCAATCTCACAAAGAACAAGCAAGAATTTTGAGAAAGAAATGGCTAACCCAGATAAATCAATTTGGTTTACAGAAGAATTTATGGGGTCACAAGTGACTCGATTCCATGCACACGGATTTGGGTCTGTATTGTTATTCCAGTGAACAAAGGCACTAAGAAGTTGGGAGAAAGTTTTCATGGTGTGTGTTTGGTTTTGAGATAGTTAAGAAAACACCATTGGACAGAAGCAGAAACAAAGAGAAAGACAAAGAAAATAGGTGGTGTTGTATTCATACTTGCCCATTTTACGTGTGCCTTTGTTAATTTGCACTTCGTATATTTTATTATTCTGGCTTCAAGTGGAAGATACCTAAAAGAGAAGAATAAGAAGGGAATAATAGAATGGAAACATCTATAGTAGATGTTGTTATTAGAATTTAGGATTTTTTGTTTGCTTGTCATCTAGGTGCAAGTATATTGCAGGAACAACCAATTTTTTAAGTGTGTTTGGAGTGGAGTTAACTCATGATTGGGATTTGCTAATCTATACAAAGACTTGGATTATGGGAAAAAAAAGCTAATTTAACAATCTATTTTTTATAACTCCATGCACTTTAGTTTTGATACATGGATTGTGCTTTCTATAAACTCAGGACTTGTTGTCCTACTGTCTAATACTTATGTAGCTACTGGAAGATGGGAGGAAGCAAGCAAAGCAAGGAAGATGCTAAGAGACCAAGGAATAAAAAAAGAAACTGGTTTGAGCTAGGTGGAGGAAGGAAACAGAGTTCATACATTTGCTACTGGGGATAGGTCTTATGCAAAAGCCAAAGAAATTTATAATAAGTTGGAGGAACTAGGGGAAGAAATGGAGAAAACAGGTTATGTTGCAGACACTTCTTTTGTGTTGAAAGAAGTGGATGGTGAGGAAAAAAGTCAAACAATTAGATATCATAGTGAAAAACTAGCTATAGCATTTGGAGTCATTACCTTCCCCCCAAAATGACGCATTTGAATTATGGAAAATTTATGTGTTTGTGATGATTGTCATACTATTATCAAGTTTTTCAACAAGTGCACTAGAAGGGTAATCATTGTTAGGGATAATAATCGGTTCCATCGATTTAACGATGGAAAATGCAATTATAGAGATTATTAGTGACCAAAGGTGTTAATATTTGTCTAGTTTCAACAACATATGTATGAAAGCAAACAAAAAAAATAGTCATTTTACCAAAATTACTTTCCAAGATGTGTTTTATCATTTTCAAATGGAAGATTCTTTCATTTCCTCATTATGTGTTATATCATTTTCTTTGCAAATTTGTATGCCCATTCTCACTATTTCATCATCAAGTGCAAATATATGGTGAGTTTTTATGCAAAAACTTAACTTTTGCTATTGCTTTTCATAATAACATGTAAAAAAAATGTGTTATGTAATATTTTTTAAAAATTGTACCTATTGATTAGCAAGTGGTTGTGTGGACAAATGGGGTGGAATGCACCCTCTTATCACGTTAATGTAGCCCACAATTACATGCACTTGCACTCGTGTTTTAGCCAACCCCTCCTTAGTACGGTGGAGCTTATTCTCATTTTGATCTAGCTTTGATTTAAGCCTTTCAAATTCTTCTTGATTCACAAGATGGGTGCTAGATGAATAGCTAGAGTGGATGCCACCAAATCTTTGATAACCACTCCCAAACACACTCATGGGACAAACACCCATGCCTAGTCCTCAAACATGATCGGGGTGTTCCTCCCTAAACACTTGTCTAGAAGTATCATATGGAGAAATTATTGAAAGCTATGTTTAGTTCACTTGGCTTGAGGCTTCTTATAATTTTTCCTAAGCAAACAATAAAACATAGGTTACAGTATCAACTAATTACTATTTAAAAAATAATAAAATTTTAAACAAATCCTCACTCCTTGCTTCATCGTTCACATATGAGCCATCACTTTTCCTATGTATAGCATCCCACAACTCTGTTCACCCAATTGAATCTTGTTTCTCCTTTTTTTTTGTCATTTTAACAAAAAAAATCTATTTCATAAGCAAATCCTAATTGTATTCACTTAAATAAGATGGCTATACTACCATTTCATCCTTTTTTTGTGCAAATATTTTAGACCTCGTAGTATGAGGAATGATTTGCTTATTTTTATTCCTTGCATTCTGCTTGCACATATCCTATATAAAAAAACTCAATTACTTATTCAGTCATTGGTATAGCATAGTTAAATTCAATAAAAGTGATTAGTTATCTTGTGTTTTTATTTATCACAAATTAGAACTAAACCTTTCTATTGCTCTCTTGTAATACCCATTAGGGAATTTTGATCAATATTTTGCTCCTTTAACAAGTTGGGATCATATGCTTGTTATACAAAGCTCTTTTATAATCTCTCTGCCACCTTCCAATGACTTGATTAGTAAGGCACTTGCCTATTTCGTCATTTTCAAATTGAAAATATGGCTGTGACAAAAAAAAATTCATTAGTATTAGAATCAAACATGAATTGTAAATACTAAAATAGTAATATTGCATACCATCACCAATCTATTGAACACATTATCTTTAATCGAGTGTGATATGTCTGGCCAGGCCTTGTAATCTATGGTATATTTGGTCCTAGCCAAATGACGCATTGCTCCTAAAAAAAGACTTATTTCATCTCCTATGGAACTACCAAGATTGTCTGCTCTAACTACTTCTTTTTCTCTATCCAACCTCCAGACTTGATCAATCTTTAGTTTCTCGACCTTAACCATACTGTCCTTATCTATTGAAAGAAGTACAAAATATTAGTATAATATGAACTCAAACATATAGGAAAATGATATATTATAGTTACCTATCACCTTGCACTGCTATCCACTTCTGGGCTTACTCTTCCTAGTACTAGGAGCATCATCCAACTCATCATCCATCTCACCACCAATATGAGCATCAGGTTGCGTGTCTTGGATGGGTAGGGTGAGCTGTATAGGCTGTGAATATGTAGACTATGTGGATTGGGTGAGAAGTATAGGTTGAGTGGGCTAAATGGGCTATAAATGTGTTAAATGTGTGGGTCAGGTAAGATGTCTAGGCTAAGTGGGCTGAATGGACTGTGAATGTGTGGATTGTGTGGGTCAAGGTAGGTTGAATGGGCTATGAAAGCTGGGTAGGTTGGGTAGGCTAAATGGGTTGAGATTGTGTGGGTCATGTGGACTATCTAGGCTAGGTGGGCTGAATGGGCTATGAAGACTAGGTGGAATATGTAAGGGTGGTCCATCTACAATGGATCGTGGAGGAGATGGGTGGGTATTGGACACTCCTTTTGTGCCCCAAATCTTTGATGTTTTGACTTAAGTCTGCAAAATAGATTCCAAAATGGTATGTATTTGCACATTATACAAGAATCTTAAACTAATTTTTGTCACATAAAAAAAACCATAAATAATGCAATTGTACATTTAAATTCTTAAACTAAGTATGTTCACTTTGAGACAAATCATGATTAGTGAAAACTTACAAATTGTAAATCTAAGTATTTTGACATTGAGACAAACCATACAAAAAAAGAATTATTATAAATAAAAGGCTATTTTGACACATCCTCATCTTCCTTGACATTGAATACTAGATTAAGGCCTTCCAAATGACCATATTTTTTTTCCCTTGCCAATTGAATATTTTTGTCATCATTCTTAAAAAAATTGCTTAACTCTTGTTCAGTAAATGGTTCATGCTCACACATCTCATCATATACAAATTTACCCATTTCATATAAGTCTCTTGGCTTGAAATGAATAACAACATTCCAATCTAGAGATATATAATCCTCTACAAAGTAAATCATTTTAGCTTGTGATGCATAGATGAAAGGCGCATACTATTATTGTTCACTGATGTGAATCAGTCTATTGAAATTTATAACATGAAAGCCCCAAGCATCCTTTCTAAAGCCTTTATCATTAGTGGTGTCAGCCCACATACATTTAAAAAGGGTCACATATTTTCCATAACAATTAAGCTCCATAATATCTATCAATTTTTCATAATATAAAGGAACAGCATCATGTCTATTGACATCTTGATGGCTAGAAAAACAATTAGCCGTAGAAGTCATGAAAACTCTAGAATTTTAGGTTTTCAATCCATTTTCTTGAGATACTGTTTGAACCTTATATCCATTAACATTAAATGTTGAAAACCTTCTAGTATTTGGTAGAGGTCATTGGGCCAGTTGCTTCAAATTGTTTGACATAGTGCCAACCACATCATCCATGAAAACCAATACAAAGAAAATTATCTTCTCAAATTATGCTTATAGAAATGAATTCTATATTAAATATTTTTTACAACTCACCCATCTAGAGAACCAATAAGCAAAGTCTTTGCTAATTATCTTATGTAGCTCAGCAGAAGAACATGTTGGGCTTTTTATTTTTCTCTTGACATATAGTTTAAATTCTCTATAAGTAATGATATATACATGAATACTTACTCCATAAATATATATGATCAAAGATATATAGTTTAATATGGATGCTTATATGAATACTTACTCCATAAATGGATAAACCTCTTTGCAATTGAGTAGAACATATCGATGTGCTTGTATCATCTTCATATGTGTTAGCATGAAACTAGAACTGCTTTCCACCGTTTTACCAATATTAGGAAAAATATTAGACATTTCTTCACATTGAATATCATTTAGTTCATCATTCATGTGTCTTAATCAATTGAACCTTATCTCAATTCCCTCTAAATATCTTAAACAAAATGTGAAACACTTTTTGGATATGTACCCTTTAGCAATGGAACCTTTTGGTTGAGCCTTATTATGAACATAAGACTTTATATGTCCCAAATATCTACATAAAGGAAGATGTCACTAAGCAAAAAAAATAAGTTCACTTACATGTCATAGTTAAATGGATGAAATCAACTATTACCTCAACAGGGTACATTCACCGATATTGTATTGGATCTCCCAAACATAGTTCATTAACTAGATGAACATACAAATGAACTATAACGATGGAGAATGATGGAGGGAACAACATCACCAAATGACAAAGTGTAAGAACAATTCAATGTTAGACATTCCCGAGGTCAGCAAAGTTGAAACTTTTACTGCATATTTGTTTGAAATATGAGCTTAACTTAACCAACATTATAGTCATTTTGTTTGGCAACACATTACATATTGCAAGGGGTAGTAATTATTTTATAAGTACATGATAATCATGGCTTTTCAGCCCAAACAACTTGTGTTGTTTTAAGTCGATACACCTTGAAATGTTGCTTGAATATCCATCGGGCATCTTCATATTCTTCAATCCTTTTAAGAATGCATCTTTCATTGTGTTTGTCATTATAAAAAGATATGGCTAGTATTTTCCTTTATCATCAGGCCACAAGTCCCTTCTTATACCCATTGCCTAAAAGCCTTCTAAGCATTGAGATGGTCTTTTATCCTCTCAGTCTTATTCAATAATGTGTAAATGAGATTGTCACACATATTTTTCTTGATATGCATAACATGAAGACTATGACACAACATATTAGTCTCCTAATATGGGAGTTGGAAGAATATAGACTTCTTCTTCCATTGTTATGAGCCAAACTCATTGTTATTTCTATGAGCTTGCTTCCCTTTAACATCCCTTGTATTAGCTTCCCAAATGTAATATTAATGTTCTCTACTTGTCTGAAGATTTCTATACCTAACAGTGCTTTTGGAGAGTTTCTAAACTCTTGACTCCTATTAAATCAAAACCTCATTAACCAAAACTTATGATTAGCTCCAAGAAAATGGCGATGCCCCCCCTATAAATACCATTTTCTACTATAAGGAAAATATAGCAAAAAAAAAAAGTCATTTTCTACTATGAGGCAAATGTAGTGGAACTGCGTCAAAATTACAAGTTAGGCAAGCTAATCCAATGTGTGCATTCTAGCCATATAGGGTACTAAGCCCTTGAAAATCACTAATCGTCCACATTAGTGCTGCTTGCATTTTGAACATTTCATGCATTGAGACATTGTAAGTGTCCATACCCTCCATCTACAACTCCTTTAACTCTTTTATAAGAGGTTGCAAATAGACATCAATGTCATTCCCTAGCATTTGTTTACCCAAAATGATCATCGAGAGAATGAAAGAAGTTAGCTTCATACACATCCAGGGTAGCAAATTGTATGGTATCAAAATTATAGGCTAAATGCCATAATTAGTACTCATAGTTCCAAAAGGATTGAATCCATCAATGGCTAGACCTAGGCGAACACTTTAGGGATCTAAAGCAAATTCTAGGCGAGTTGTTTTAAACTTCTTCCACACTTCAAAGTCTCTTGGATGCCTCATACAACCATCGTTACAATTCCCAGTTACATGCCAACTCATATGCTTAGCTGTCTTAGTAGACATAAACAACCTTTACAACCTTTGTTAGTATAACACTTTTACAAGTTGTTTCTTCTTCTTACCAATAACCGCTTCCTTCCATTTAGATGTTTGACATCTCTTCCATGTTTTCCTATTCTCATCCTCACCCTAATACAACATGCAATCTGTTGATGGTAGATTTTGGTTTTGCCTAAATCCAGCCAACTAGAGAAGTTCTTTTAGACTCAAACTGCACTTTGGTTGAGCAAGTATGAAACAAGAATAGAAAATTAAGAAGAAGAGGGGAAAACCAGATAAGAACAAGAAGATTTTTAACATGATTCAGCCAAAGCCGGGCAACACCAACCCCTACATCCATGATAGCATTTTATTTATCTGAAAAGAGTTCTACAAAGTTTCGATATAGCTCTCTTCAGCCTATTCTACAAGGATCCTCTTCTTCCTATTTATAAAATTTAGGAGGTTACAAATGTAATTTTACACGCAATAAATAAGTTACATCAAATATTTAATGTAGAAGATAGCCTAAACTATTGCCAAATGTCTTCTGCAGACTGTCAGCTGACTTTTAATGTTTGCTTTCTACGGGTGGGGCCGTGGTGTTGCTTCATGTCAGCTGGTCCCCCATACTAAGTCTAAAAGGTTGCTATTTCGTGGTCAGTTGAGTAAGGTGAAATATTTTTTAGATGGGATTCTTAGTCATTGTTGGCCTTTGATCAGCGAGGATGATCTTCGTGAGCTCACCTTTGGCAATGCAATCTCACATAGTGGACTGTTAGCTACATAAGCTAAATCTCGAGCTGGGACTCTACCTCTCTTTGCACTCGTATAGACAGTAACTTGCCAAACTTGACTCGTGTTCATCCGAACTTGGCCTATTACTAACCATTGCTAGTCCATTAAGTAGATCTGGATATTACTCATAACATAATCATTTGGACAAGCAAGTATCTTAATATAATTAAGACTAAGTTTGGTGATGGTTTTCTTAGCCTCATACAAAGAACTAGGTATCTTAGCATGCGTAAATGCATCCTTCAATAATTTCAAGATTATTGTCATGGCTTTATCTGCCATGCCACACAAGGACTTGATGTGGTACAATTTTATTAGAAAAGATAGTTTAGAGTACTTTGTATACCCTTCATAAATTTCTTGATTTTCATCATTAAGTAACTCATAAAACTCGATAGTGACTTTATCCATTGTTTGTCCCTGTATCTCATCATTATTACTAGCATCTTCATTAGACGAGTTAGCCTCGTTGTCATTGTGCAAACTACTGAGCCCAAATGCATCATTGATTATGTCTTCTAAAGGACGTTGGAGAACTATATTTTAGGAAGTTTCAATCATATGCGCTCTATTAGAAGATGCTTCAGGTTTGTTGCATTCCCCATGCCATATCCACTTAGTATATTCAGCTGGAAATTGCTTTCGAGACAAGTAGTCATATGCTTCAGCTCTATCCAACCGTTTTTTAAGTTTACAACTATGACATGGACATATTATTCTTCACTCAACAGATTGTCATTGAAATGCGAAATCATGGAACTTGTTCAATCCTTCCTTATACTCGTTTGTATTTCTTGACCAACTAATCTATGATTTATCCATATCTATGGTTTTAAAACATAAGGAGGGCATTATTAGAGGTAGGAAAAGGAGCCATAATAGCTACCTTATCAGGACTAGTAAGCATAAGAATTTTTAGATGCTAGCTTGGATCTAAGTACAGACTTTTGGTAGCTAGTTGGGACTTCATAAAGGCATATTATCATGAAGGGGAAAAATTAATCTATTATCATACAAAGTCTAAACATGCCATCATCATGCAGAAAAAATATGAGTCTATAATGCAATTTGCAATGCTCTCAACTTTTTTACTTAATTCTTTGACTCAACATTCTATTATGCCTACTTATGAAATGAACTTCATCCTTTCATTATCATAGCTTTATTTTTTCCAAGCCAATCCTATGAATTATGGTTTTAATATCTAATCATTGAGAGAAAGCAATGACAATTTGTAAGCAAAAGGAAACAATCAAACTAACAAAGAACAACTAATCTAGTGTAAACAACAACCAACAACCTCACACAATACTGACATGAGTAAACTCAAAGTGTGGATCATGTCTAAATTTAAATGATTTAATCCTAAAAGATACTGAATGATATTACTGATTCCAGCATTGGAAGGAGCTAAAAAAACTTAAAAAAATAATAAGAAGAAAAATTGATGATATTACCAAGAATCCAATTGCCTGTCTTATGTATTTAAGCTCATCCAAGATGACCCTGCATACTACAAAACCAAGGTAATAAAAAGCATTTTCAGGTGGGTCCTTATGTATGGCTCACATATCAGGAGGCTTATGATGCTAAAATGCAAGTCAGGGAAGAAGCTCAAGCCAAAAATTATAGTATTGTTTAATTAATTTTGACAAACTTTACTATTAGTTTTTCTAGTACTAATAACTCATACCATAACACTGAAACCAAAGATAAAACTCAAACTTTTCTTCAAAATTTTAAGTTAATTATTCAATAATTAATAAATAATTATTAAGTGGTTTAAATAATTATTAAATAATTGTTAACTAATTAAAATAATTATTAAAGAATTAATAAATTAATATTTAATATAAGCATAAAAGTATTAAGAAAATGACAGTTTTTGCATTTTAAAACACAATAGAGCTAATCAAGTGTTACATTATAAGTTTATCATAGGTCTGATCCAACCCAAATCCAACCCAGCTGGAGACACAAAAGATAGCTAGAAAAGCAAGAATGCAGCTGCTTTGATGCTCCAACACACAAAGGGCAGAGACAGTCCAACAAGAGGTAGAAAGCAGCCTGCAAAACAGCTTTTCTGCCTCCCCCTTCTTGTACCCGTAAAAAG